>VZUI01056557.1:0-10981 GCA_013401135.1 Cettia cetti | reverse complement strand
GGGAGTTATCTATGAGTCATGGGCAAGGCATTGATGAGCCATTAGCAGCAGATAAGGGAAACACTGCCCCACCTGGTTTCAACAGCTCATGAAGATGGTGATAGAATACATACTTTGGGCACATCTTACATTTTAACCTAGGACACCTATACAGTTCCCATACTTTTTCTTACAGGCTTTGTTCTTCAGCCTTGTCATCAAATATTTTGACAGCTACATGCAGGCTGCCTCATTCAACTTAATTGGCCAACAATATAAAAACCTTGGCATCCTTCACTCTGGTTTTACAGAATACACAGAGAGCTAGTAATATTTGAGATCTCCAGTATTTGTCTGATTGGCCTGAAATCAGCCTTAGAAGTTTATTGTATACATATAAACAGAGTGATCCTGGAAATCTGATTTTCATAGGGAGCTAGGCTAACTAAATCAAGTCAAAAGTATGGAAATTACAGCAATGTAAGATGACAAACATGAAAACTGGAAGAATATGCTGATAGGACAAAAGAGTCCAAAAATGCAGGTGATGCTACACAAGCTGCCTTGGAAGATCGTGTGAACCCCTTCCCATCACTGCCTTCCACGATTCAAGCAATAGTGCAGCATTTACTTCTGAATGGCTGAACTCACAGACTTGGGTCAGGTTCTTCTTGGGAACAGACGGTTACAGCTTTGCTGGCAAGAGGTTCAATGCCAGCACCATGCTGAACGCCAGCTGAGGGTGAGCATGTTTTGGAACAAATTTACAATGTACCTTCAATTGTCTATTTTCATAACACTTGAAAAAACTGTGCTGCTCTGCCTCGGGGCACCCATAGCAACTTTAATACACGGTATTGGTTTGTCAGACCTGCCTAGGATTTACGCTTCTGCTTGACATTATTTCTATTTAGTTGATATTTCCCTTTCATTGTAATAAAGCTTTTTTTCTTGAAACAGTGACTGTATGTGTTATATAAAAAATGAGAGAACTTGCTGACACGGACGTTGATCATGTTTCTCTGTGCCCTTGATACAACCTTTCAACAGCATCAACAGTTTCAGCAGTGCATTCGCATGACGGGTTTATTTGTGTGACACAAACTACTAGATACCAAAATCATATATATTTGGGAAATAAAGTAACTACAACATTTGGAGCAGTTTCTGATAAGTAATTTCAGTCCAAATTGAGGTGACTTAAGACACATATCGTAGGTCACAAAAAACTTCTGAAATATCTAAACATGTCTGTGACCGTGTATAACCTGCTGTGACAAGCTGGTGTGCTGACTGCATGGGCTAGATCCCAGAGCTCCCTGCTTGCAAGGTCTGGAAGCCAGAGCTCCCTGCTCAGCCAGGAAAACTGTACTCAGCTAAATGTGTCTCTCAGGTGTATAGTGCCGATCATGCTCAGCAGCACATTTGCATCTTTGCACTCTCACACTGCATTACAAGATGAATGGAATGGTTTTACTTCTCCAGTTCTTTGAAAAAAAAGGGGGTTGAGTTTTAGGGAAAAAAAGTTTACTTCCAAAAATGAGTATATTCTCATTAAAAGTAGGATATTGATGGAGTATTATTATAGCTTTGTTTTGAAGTCTCATTTGACTCATAATTTTAAGAGTGTAAATTTGTTTTATGTATTTTTGATACAGCAGTTTTTATAAATATTTTTATGGAGACAGAAGGTTAATTTTATAAAGTATTTCTTACCTTTAGCATTATGCTGCTGAATTTGAGAGACAAAGAAAGAAGCTTTCAAGATTCTGCCAGATTCTTCAATGCCAGGTTTTCTTATATGAAAGAAAACATTTAGGAAGTGTTCAGGATAACACAGGCAGAGAAAGTGGTTTTTGGATTGCTGCTGAAGAGACACTTCCTGTAGCTGTGCAACCTTCTGAGTTCCTGAGTACAGCCTTAGCAAGGCTCATATTGCTGGCAAGGCACCACATTCCACAGGGTCTTCTAGTGGTTTTATTCTGTCTTTTCTCTGCCTTCCTATTTTTCTTATGTCAGAAAGAGGAGCCTTTTATCACAGTTGTTTGTTTTAATGCTCCCTGGCATCTATCTAAGTATGGTCTTAGGTATAAAGCAGCAACACAGTAGTTTTCCAGCCCTCTTGTTGTTTATGGCCAGGTACAAAAATGGGCTGATCTTTACTTTTCCTCCAACATCTCTGATTGCCAGCCTTGAAGGTTTGCTTTCACTTGCATACAAGATCTCATCACTGCATGTGTATCTGAGTGTTGGTTTACTTCTCTACATTAGAAAATTTCTCAGCTTTGTGTGAGGTGAGGAGACTGAAAACCGTGCAATGTCTTGCTAGGGCTTTGTACATCTGCCAAAGCATTGTAGTTTGTGACACGCAGACTCTGATCTGTTTCTAAGTGCGCTAGCAGTAAATAACTTGGCTTATTTTTATGCTGTTTACTTTTTAACACATTTGCAGTCTTTGTATTATTTTCACTTTTTTTTAACCAGAGGATTGGGTTTTGGAAAATTGTATCTGTATCATAAAAAGAATAATGCTGTTTTTCTCATACTTTTAACCTCAAAGATGCACAAATGTACAAGAATTTGTGCAAAGTGATTAAACATGCAACACAGAGAGTGATGTGCTATCCATGCTTCTCATGTGAGGGCATTTTGTTTCAGTTACACATCTTGGTGCATCCCCTGGAAAATTTTTATGGATGCTGCAAGCTGTGCGGGATAAGAGGTTCTGCTAATGAGCACAATTAATGGGTAATTAATTTTATGTCAGCTTTCATGCTTGTATTGCTCCTGCTGCAGGATCAATGTGTGAATCTGGGTGAGGCGCTCAGCCTGTGAGGTGAAGTGGTGTAGGTCTAAAATGTAATATAATGCATTGTCATGCAGTTTGTTCAGGGCTCTGCAGTAAGTTCTACCACTTGAATGCTCATCACCTGGTTTTGTCTTTCTTCAAAGCCCTGCTATGCTTGACAGGAGTGCAGTATGATGGAGAGCTTTGGATAGTCAAGCTTTCAGCCTTCTGCTCTGTTGCGTCCTTCCAACACGTGCTGCAAGAGAAAAAGGAAAATAATTGTTTATGAGGGAGATATTACTAGGAGCTGTGCTCCCTGCAAAGGACAGATTAGCCCCATCTGCTAGCAGAAACCAAGCCTATCATGTCCTGTACCCTAGATTCTCTGAGTACAAGTAGACCAAGGTGCCACAAGCTCTGCATCTGCAGTTGTGATTAGTCCCATTTGTTCTTGTACATTCAGTTTTCTCAGATTTAGGTTTTGAGCAACTGTTGCACTCTGAATCCAAAGGTTCCAGAAAGCCATGAGGTACCTGATTACTTCAGTGGGGTCTGGAGCTGCTCTGAAATCCTAGCTTCACTGCCTCAAAATGATTTACTTGAAAATGGATAAATCAGTAAAATCTCCATGCAAGGTACAACATATGAATCCTTCTGCTTTATGTGTACTGAAAGTCGTTGCCTCCCCTCAAATTAAGGGATGCTGTTTTTATACCAAAGTTAGTCTGTGATGTAACACTGTAATGCAATATTCTACCTTATATAGATGTTTAGAGTACACACTCTGTGTAGATATATAATTACAGCAAGACCTTGGCTACTGAAAGACCCACAGAAGTCAAACAGAGTAGTTTTTTCTACCATCTCTAATGTGGTTTCAGATTAGGCCCTTACGAGGGACAAGGGCTCATGGTGCTCTTACAGGCAGGTTCCTTGTGGACCTTCAGGAGACAGGCTCTCCATCAGCTTTTCTGTGAGCACTGCAGCTGGCAGACAGGTAGATCCATGTAAGGGTTAACAAGCTTAAAGAGAGAAGTGCAGATCTGTATGTGCACTGCCAGAAGACACCAGTACCTTCAACTGGCCAGGAGTGTTTTCTAAGACTTCGGGGGCTTTGAAATGAAGCTGGAATACTGGGAAACAGTATGGAGCAGAGAGTTTTGCCTGTATCACCTGCAGTCAGTTCAGGCAGGTGCTGTATTTTGACTTTCAGAAAAATTCACTTCCACAAGCTCTTGCCAAGTGTGTAGTTCACCAGGACTCACCAAGTTACTCACAGGCACTTGCTAGACCTGTTTTTAAGGACAGATGACAATATTCCGAGATGTGAATATAGATTTTCATTCAAAATTGCTTTGAGCTTGTAAATTTGTGCTTTTTTAAACTTTATGAAATAATAAAATCACATTTATTTGACACAACAATAAGGATGCACAGACTGAGAAACCTGTGTGTTGTGTTTATAAAAAGAGAACAGAAATTAACCTGATTCACTGTAACCATCCCCTTTTCAGAAGATCTAGAGCATGAGTGAACTGTAACTGTATAGCTTTGCCCTTGAAACTGAAAAGGTTAGCAAATATTTGTTTTATTCTTTTTCAAAATCTTATCCAGTAGCACAGAATAAAACAGAAATTCTTATGGGGAAATGCAGTGCCATTCTCTAGATTTAGCACTACCTTGGTCTCTTCAGACCCATGTTGAGACCTCCAGTATCAAGGCTGTGTGAATAAGGAGTTCACATCCATCTTTTTAACCAGCAGCATGAGGTGATGAGTTTTGAGCCCAATTCTGTGTTTCTTCCAGTGTTTAGTGAAAGTCCAGGCCCTGGGTTTTGTCTGATACTCAGATCTCCCTTGCTGAAGACCACACCCAGGCTCTGCCACCTGCTGAGCCTGCATTGCTCAGCCAGTTATGGAGAAAGTTGAGCTGTGTGGGTGTTTGTGCTGACATCACAGGTCCTGGGCACAGAATGCCATGCACCCACCATGCCTGCCACATGCCTCCAGTGCCTGCCCAACCGCCCAGCTTGGTCCTTCAGCGTGGGGCATCCTTGTGCCAATGTGCATGTGGCAAATTAATTTCCAATGGGCTTTTCCACTCTTACGCTCTGCCACCCCCATGTCTGGGAGGGAGGTGCTTGGGGGAACATCAGTTACCTGAGGCAGACAGAGGACGCCAATGTAGATGCAAGAAGACTCCAAAGTATGCCTTTGGGAGGTATAACAAGCCTTATCTTGCATACAGTCTCACCAGCCACAAGTCTGCTTCATCAAAAGAAACACACTCCTCAGGTCTTGTCTTCATACGCCGAAGAGGGGCTGGTGGTCTGCAATCACTACAGCCCCCAATCCACAGAGCATCCAGAGGTCTCTGTGACTTCCAGGGGCCACTGCAGTTTTCTGAGAAACATGTGCCCTTCCTCTCCTGCAAAAAACAGAATGCCCCTTAATGGACTCTGCAAGATATTTTGGCACATTTTAATGCAAAACAGTCTGCAGAAATAGAAGATCTGTTTACATTTAGCTACGGCTAAAACTGGGTTTTTCAGTTTCACTTTGATGATGCAAAATTACAGGACTGCAGGTATGACAGAATAAATCTCCAAAGATCATCCAGTTCAAAGATTTACTGTATACTGAACAGATTACATCTTCTGAAAGATTTGTTGATTATGACTGTTTCTGAACTGGTCTCTCCAAGCTGTAGATCTATCTCACTTTAAGAGCATAGGGGTAAATAATTCTTTTCACCTACTCTTGCAGTTCAAAAGAGGATGGATGCTTCACAGTTGCTCTTGGATCTGATTTCAATGTCTGCCACAATGCAGAATTATTTTTTTCCTACCTCTGCTGAGGTAGCACTATTCAAGTCTATTAAGTTATTAAATAAATCAGCACCTAGCAACAGATTGCTTAGGATATCTATGGATGCAATATGATTCAGTAATAAACAAGTTGGCAATTTGTATATTGCCAGATGTTTTTTCCTGTGCTATAGGACAGCAGGGCCAGCTCAACATCTGAGGCTTTTGATTGTTCGAGTTACAGGTGGGCATTGATTTTAATTTTCTATAGTTTGTGATGTTTCTGCATGATCTGGAAAGAGGAGGATCCTGCTGAATCAAGTTCCTATTGTGTCATAACATTGGCAAGTCATAAGGAGAACATCTGTTGTGGTGGTGCAGTGCCCCTTTGGGTGCTGCTAGTTACCTGCCAGCTGGCTAGAAGTGGAGGGTTGATATGTTTCCTTGTTTACCATTGATAATCAAGTGTTTAAGACCTTCAGAAGGTAAAGGAGCTAGAAAAGGGCAAAAAAGGGGATCAAAGATTTGTCCCTTCCCCTCCAGTTTTCGTTTGGCTGAAGAATTTCATTATGGGCAGCAGCAGTGGCCAGTCTGTCCAGGAAGAAGTGATTGCTGGGCTTGGTTCACGAGGTGGCTCTAACAGATGGGAGCACCATGAGCTGAGCTCACCTGTACCCCAAACTATCTCTGTGACCCACAAGGCACTCATGTAGTTTCAATGTCTCTCTTTCCCCACAGCAGGAGAAAAAAAACCCAACAACACAACACTGTCCTTGGAGGAGGGCTGGGAGGCTGCCCTCATTAGTGTTGGGAAAGACCCATGAAATACAAGTCAAAATACCTTTTGTTGTCTTTCACATTAGAATAACTCGCAGTCAGAACTTCCTTCTCAAGAGGACAGCTGTTTATTTAAAGATGCAGTTCATAGTGATGTTCTTAGCGTGGTTTTTAAAGGACTTGTTTGTTCCTGTTGCGATATTTCTCAGAGCGATTTGGTGAACAAGAAAGAGGAAGCTCTGAAAGCAGCTGTATAAAAATTGCCATCAAAGGCACAAAATAATTTGAAAACCAGACAGGCTCTGCTACTCTTTGTTAGCACCTTGTACTCCAATAAATCTAGTTGCTACAACTGTGGCAAGTAAAACCATGATACTTGTGTGTCTCTAACACAATGTTACTTTCCCAGATGGTGTCTGAGAGGAGCTGAAGCATTTTATTTGTCTGGACTATACGACTTAAATAGCCCTTTTTTAATAGCAAAGATGATAGCTTCCATTCATGTGTTTATCTGGGGACTGTTTATTTGGTTTGTTATATCAAATGATCTAGAAGTAACAGCTCAAACCCCTGAAGATATAGCACAGTATTCAACACAAAAATATAGGGAGAAAATAAAGTTGCAGTATGTACCTCAGCATGGTTTTTTATACCAGATGAAATATTATTTCCATTTACAAGCGTAAGAACTAGTTTTATGCAACATTATCAGTCCACAACAAGGGGCCGAATACAAACATAGGATTGGGGGAAGAGAAGGGGGATGTTGCAGTGGACTAACATCCTTCCTCATAACACCAGGAGTGCATATCAGCTCAAGTTATTGCTGAGGGTTGGTGCTGCCTCTGATTATCTGCTGCCAGTTTACCTTAGTTTAATTCCTTCATGGAATAAAACATAAAGTTAAGTTAATCAAACCTTTAAAGATATAAAGTGAAACAGATTTTCTTCCAAGAGATAAAGCAGATTTGGTGGCCTTATCACATTCCATATGAAGGACACATTAGTTAGATTTTTTGGTCTGAAAATCCAAGGTATAATTGCTTTTCTAGTCACCTTGCTTTGTTTTATTTTAATTTAAATTAAAGTTTTAAACAATAATGTATGATTTTGTTGAGAATACTTTGAATTTTTTGTTTTGCTAGGAATTTATAAAACGCCTGTTTTCACTTTGTAAATTCTTTTGGGGGTGGGAGAAAAGAAAAATATCAATTAATTTTTCACGTACCAAGGTCATCAAGTACTACAGCAGTGATTATTCTTCTTATTATGTCACTCAAACAGCAAAAGCTGATATAGGAACAAGTTTTAGAGAATTCTGTGACAGGTGAAGTCTCTCAGTGTCCTTCAATGTCAGTGGCCAGAGCTGGATGTTTTGAAAATCGTCCCTGGGTTTCTGAATAACCTTTGCATAACAGTATTAGGCAGAAACCATCTAAGAAAATCAAGATGCACCATGTCCCTGAGATAAGTGTATTAGTTGCATCACTTTGTTTTCAGCTCTTCACATTGTGTTAGTGGTTTCACTTCCTTTTGGTGAGCCCTTTTGAGAAGCTACTGTCTTTGTTATGCAAGTGAATCGATTAAACCTAGTTTTTAATGAGCATCCAAAATCACGTTTCATATTCAAAGATAGAGCTCTAGTCTTCCATCAGTGCTTTTAACCACAGGCCTGAAGCTTTGGAGCAGCTCCTCCCTTTCCCGCAGAAATCAAGGGAATAAGGTTTCCTTTAGGAAAATGTCACATCAAAATGTTCCTGGTTACTGCAGTCTTATGTTGTTACCACTGTGTGTACACTGATAGGAGAGTTCATAAATAGCTTTTGTGGTATTGTATATCTTAGCGTGGCCAGACACGCTGCAGTGGAAACGCTGCAATAGCAGAGGGGAAGGAAAGAGTATTGCCTTATCTGCTGGGCAACACATGCCGGCAAGCCCTTAGCTGTTTTTCCCTTGTAATTTACATATCTCCTGAGTGTTGAGAGTCACACAGTTTCAGTCTTCAATTCTAATTAAGGTGAAGGAAAGAAAGGATGGGATGAACAGTATCATCAAAATTCTGATGAATGGACTGTATGACATAAGGCAACATTTTATTGCTGACAGCCAGAAAATAAAAGATAGCAGGAAAGGTCTGAACAGAATGTATTATCTTCTTAAGTAAATTCTCTAAGCATTTTAAATGATTGAAGCTAAAAAATTAGTTCACCTGTAGCCTTTCTTTTTTCTAAACCCTTTTCTAATAACTTACAAGAATAGAGCTTTCAAATCATTAGTGCTTAGATGTATTTCCTAATGTCTTACTGTCTTGTCTTCTGTTTCCTTACAAGACATCTGGAATCCTATCCTGAGGCACAGAAACAAGGTTGTTTGATCTATATTTCATATTCTTTAACTAGTTAACTTGCCCTCTTGCTTTGTCTGCCTTATGGTAATTGCTCCCAGATTCTTGGTATAAACTCCACAAGTACCTCAGGAAATAGTAAGAAAAGCCCAACCTGTACCTTAGAGAGGACCACTGTGAGAGACTGACCATAATTCAGGGCAGTGTCAATTACATGAATGTTTCTGTATCATTGGAGATTAAGCTATATGACTATACATTTTTAAGCCACTTTAATCCAGGTTTATATGGGTAAAAATGCAGCTCTTAAAACCAGCTATTTTAAGCTGAACCCATTAAACTTGTATATGTGTATAAGCTCCAAGACATGCGCAGAGGATATGCTGAACAGGGAGGTATGTCAATAGACCACATTCACCTTAAGGATTGAATTCCTCATTCCTTTGCCTCATATAGGTTGCGTTTTTTTCATGTCTATGTATAGTGAGTGACAGTGTTTCATACTGAATTTACCCAGAGCAACACAGTCCAGATTTTGAGAAAGTCCTTAGGCTGATTTAGGCAGTCTAGATGTATTATCTTGCTTGTTGTGGAACATTGTTTCTGTTTTTAGACAAGCATGTATTGCTCTGGACAAACCAGAACCCATCAAAATGAAATGTGTTTTTAGGTACATTTGTACCATGGGAGCTGAAAGGGGGAAAGTATTTTTTTTCAATGCGTCCAAGTTGAATTGTCAAGTCCTGCAGAACTCCCAGATTCCGATGATAAATAGCCAGCACCTTCATCATCCTTCATCTCCTCTGCAACAACAAAGACTTTTCTGAGTGCCAGGTAACGTTTCTGTGAATGAAGCTGAAGGAGTAAAGGGTGTTCTCTGTCATCTCTCTAAACTACAACAAGGTGGCAGCGTGCCTCAGGACATTGCTGATGCAGCTGGCCATTAGCTGGCCATTAGCTGTCTGTTCTCAGGACATCGTGGGGATATGAATATTCTGCATCTGCTGCTGAAAAGGCACCCGTAGGCACTCAGGAGTCATGAGAAGAGATGCTATTGTCTGTGGTAGAATAATGGTCGTAACAGGACACGCTGTAAGTCTCTTGTGGCAATCAGTATCAGATACTAGAACACAAATTATAGCATCAGACTACACAGGTGTGTGCATACAGGTACAGTTATAGGTACGTATGGAAGGGGTCACTGCTGCTGTAGCTCCCATCAGTGTTGTTAGGAGAGTGTCCTGAACCAAAACCTACATCCAAGCTGTCATTCTTATTTGCTATTGATTCTCACAGTCTCCATGAGGTTTCTATATTTTAGCCCCTTTATACTTTTGTCCTCCAGGCCATCACTGCCAACAAGTACCACAGTTAAACTGGGCCACGCAACAGGGTGGCTTGTAACCACAGGCAGCTGGGGCAGTTGTTAGAGGCAATAGATCAAAGTGGGTGATGGAGAAAAGTTGTTTTAATTGGGTGCTAAAGCTGTTGTTCTGTTGGCACTAAATCAGACCATCAGGAATACCAGTGATGCATGTTCCCTTGCTGCTGGCAAGAACTGATTTAAATGGCACTGTGGGGCCTTCACAGAGATCTCAGAGTCTGAGATCTCAGAGCATCTCAGTGTCACGTCACATTTATTCCTGTCGTCCATTGCTCACTTTTCCCACTTGCTTACCTCTGCTCATAGAGGAGCTTTTTCCATATCCTCAGCTGAAGTCCTGTGTGTTGTTCTGCACATACCAGCAAGGACACACCAAGCATGGGGACTTTGGCCTCCGTGTGGAAAGATCTCAGGGCAGAAATGAGCATGTTTATACCTCTGTGTGCAGACCATGAGCAGTGCCCAGTACTCCATGGGAAAGAAGAGGAGGAAATCATTATGTTGCTTTCTTAACAGTACGTGTTGTTTCGTATGCATATTGCTCTGGCACCCCAGCTGCCTCAAGACGCAGCCACCAGTGTAGCACAATATTCCTCAAGAACTTGTTATAAATATTAATAATCAAAATTTTGATTAAAAATTAATTTATTGAAATTTTGACAAAAATCAAGAAAAAAAAAATAAAAAGCCACATTTAAAAGAGCATCAGCTCTGACTCCCGGGATCAGAGCTGGGTGAATGGGTTCCAGCCTTAACAGCGTTTCCCCCAGTTCACAAAATCCATCTCTCGAGCTGCAGTTTTTATAGTTTTCTGGCTGCAACTGCTGGTGTTGGAATTTCTTGCCTTTTTCCATATTCATTGGGATTTCTTTTCCTTGCCACCTGTGTTTAGAAAGGTTTTCC
>VZUI01056549.1:0-20797 GCA_013401135.1 Cettia cetti | reverse complement strand
ATTATTATTATTATTATTATTATTATTATTATTATTATTATTATTATTATTATTATTATTATTATTATTATTGTTACTACTAAATAGCAATGCTGTAGAGAAAGTTTGTTAGCAGTTGTCATCTTGTAAACGTTCCTAGTTTGGACATGCTTTTGTTTTTAATCTGAAAAAATGTTTATTTATGTAACTTTTCAACCAGTGTCTGTCTTTATTTTGTTCCTTTTTCTTTTTTACTCTTTTTTTTTTTTTTTTTTTTCTTTTGCCTTCCTCTCCCCCTTCGGCTCAGGGACGGGGGTGGTGGTTGCCTAACTTTAAAAATAATAACTTTTAAAACGACAGAACTCGCGCCGTTGTGATTTTGTCGGTATTTCTCGTGTTTCTACCAGCATTTTTCCGCCGTTCCGCAGCTTCGCTCCTCATCCCCGGCTGGGCTTTGTCGGTGTTCTCGGGGTTTTACCCTCGCTCTGTCGCGACAGCCCCGCCGGGAGGGCCCCGGGCCCCGCCGGGAGGGGTCGGGGAGGGAGGGCGGCCGCTCCGCTCTGCCTTCCAGGTGGAAGCAGCGCGCTGGGGCAGCGCTCCCCAGGGACGGGGAAAGCCTCCAGACACCCGAGGAAAGGGGGGAGAGGAAGGACAGACACCCCCGGAGCCCCCCAGGACGTGGCCGGGCCCCCCCCGAGCGGAGGTAGCGAGCGCTGGGGCAGAGCCGCTTTGAAGAGAGGAGCGAAGTGTAAATAGGCGGTGATTGATGTGCTGGCTTTGACTGCGGAGAAAGCACTATTTTAATTGAAGTGGCCAGGTCAGATGGTCACGGAAGAAGGTTGAAAGGTAGGATTTAATGAGATTAATATGGAGAGAGGGAGAAACGCGCGTCGTCTTAAACATTCTATAAAATAATGGGGCGAGGGCAGCGCGGAGCTCCGCGCTGGAGGTGCGGACCCATCCCGGGGAGCCCTCGCACCGGAGGGCACCGCAAAAAAAACCAAAAAAAAACCCAAAAAACCCCAAGCAAAACTCGTGTGGGTGCGTCAGGTCCCTGCTGGAAGCCATTCCGGCAGCTGCACTCCTGCCCTGCAGGTGGAACCGGGGAGGGGGGGGAATATTCCTGCTAATTACCGGTTTTCCCCTCCTCAATAAACTCCTTAATTGCAAATGGGAGCAGAGGCCTTTCAGATGCTACCGAGGAGCCGCCGTTCGAGGGAAGGGTGGGGGAGCAAGAGGCCAAATAAAATAAATCCGTTTGAAGGGAACGCGGAGCCACGTGTCGCCCAAAAATGCCGAAGCGGTGCCTGTGAATTCCTGCCTCGAGGACGCCGTTCCCCGGCTCGCCGGGCACCCCGAGGTTGGAAAAACAAGCTCTTCCCAGCCTCACCGGTGAAACAGGAGCCCGAGTGTTCCCAACTCATTGAAATATTTCTTCCAGCCGTCCCGGACGCTGGCGGTCCCCGCGTCCCCCACCGAGCGGCTCCCGGGACGGGCGGGTTTCAGTTTGAAAACGTCGCCCCGGGTTTATTTCTCGCTGTTGTTGCTGCGGTCTTCTGGCAGCAGACCGGAGAGAGCCGTGGCTGGCGAGGCCAGGATGCCCCGGTGGCCGCGGCCCCGTCCCCGGGCGGGGAACGAAGGTCACCGAGGGCTCGGAGCACCGGGCGGGCACCGCGGCCGAGCCCCCCGCAGCCCGAGCCCCGCACAACCCCGGGTTTTGTTTTTTTCCTGCCAAAACCCCCTGCATCTCCATCGCCCAGACTCCCCCAGGAATCAGCTCCCGCGGGGAACAGCCCCGCTGCCCCGGAGCCGCTCGGGGATATTTGGGGAGAGGCAATTTGAGGCTTTTGGGGTGGCAATTTGGGGCTTTTGGGGTGGCTGTGAGGGGATCACGGTTTAGGTGATGCTTCTGCAAACGAAGCCGCCGAGAAGCGATGGAAAGCCGCCGTGCTGGGGCTGCCCCGCTCCTCCCCGGCACCCCGGCTCTGCCCGTGCCGCTTCCCCGGCTCCGGCCGCGCTCCTGCCGGGCCGAGGCGGCAGCGGCCGGGCTGGAGCGGGGCTTGGCCCGCGGGCACAGCAAGGCCGGGCTGCGGCTCTTTGCCGGCCCAGGGAAGGGAGGAAAAAGGGAAGCAAAAAAACCCCTTCAAATAATAAAAGTGTGAAAATAATGTGGAGGGGAAAAAAAAATAAAAAGAAGAGAACGAATTTGGAAGGGTTCGTGCCGGGGTGTGCTGGCCGCGGGCGGCGGTGCGTGTGGGGAAGGACACGCTGCCATCCCCGACACGAGTGGGATCCCTTCCCGCAGCGGGCACGGGTGGGCGCTTGCGGTTCCGGCGCCGGGAACGGGCCCGGTTTCCCCGGCTTTGAGCTTTAATCCCAAAGAGCTCGGGGAGCGGCGGGGCTGGCGGCGAGGGCAGGGCCCGGGCGCTGCGGGGACAGCGCGTCCTGCTCCCACCGAGCCTCGTCCTGGCTCGCTGCACCCCGGCTCCGAGCCCCCCGCGGGAGGAGAGGGGGTCCGGGGGCTCAGCAAAGCCCCGAGCGAGGCGTGCGGCGGGCAGGGGGAGCCCCGGACCCCCCGTGCCCCGCCGGGGGAGCATCCCGCCGCGGCCACCGGCTTTTGCAGCCTGCACCTGTTCGGGTGCGTGTCGCTTCCACGGGGAACGGCAAATTAACGAGCGTGGAGGAAGGCTGAAGCGCCGGGAAGCTTCTCGGCGCTGCCGGGTCGAGCCGGGTGGTGCCAGGGAGCCGGAGCAGGGAGCAGGGGCCCTGCCCGGCCTGGAGCCGCTCCGGGCTCCGCCACTTCCCCGGGAACTCTGCCCGCGGCTCTCCGGGGATGGCTGAAGGGGAAAACCGCTCCACGGGGGCGGCCGAATTCCCACCGAGACTCGATCAGAGTCTCCCGCAGGGAAAGAAGCAGCCGAGCTTCCACGCGTGGTGGACAGGGACCCGCGGGGCTGCAGGGCCGGGCCCCGGGGGGGGGTTGGGGGCTCCGGGGGCACCGGGAAGCGGGCGGTACCGACACGAGCCTGGCCGGGCTCCATCCCCTCCGCCCTCGCCCCTCTTTGCGCCTCCAGCCCGCTAATGGAGCTCGCAGCGCGCAGCCCCCGCGGCCTGGGGGGGTCCCCGCGGCCTGGGGGGGTCCCCGCGGCTCTGGGGAGGGGGCGCTGGAGCGGCAGCGATTCGCGGGTGGCTTCCTTGGCATCCCCAGCACAAGCCACGCGTTCCAGGTGTTTTACGAGGCGGGCTTGGCAAAGGCGCTCCAGGTGAAGGGAGCGCTGCGTGCCAGCCGCCCCGGGCTCGGGTGGGCACGGCGGGGGCACGGGAGAGGGGAAAGGCTCGCGGAGGTGTTTTGCACAAGAATTTTCAAGCGGTAAAGAAGATTTAAAAGGTTGAGCCTGTCCAGCTTGTCCGGGCGCTGCCGCACGCCCCGAGTAACCCCTTCCCGAGGATTTTCGCATCAATCACTCCTTGTTCCTGCGCACGCTTTGCGGCGGGATTAAACCGGGAATTAATATTTTCAACTACGCAAGAGCCCGGTGGCACAGGACGGGGCTGAGCTCCGCGGGGTCGCGGATCAGGCGCTGAGAATGTCACACGCTTCCCTGGGGATTTGCCCTCCTAATCTGCCGCTAATTAGCGGCGGGAGGGCACCCGCGGGGTGACGAGGAACCGCCTCGCACCCACGCGAGCCTCGCGTCCCCCGCTGCCGAGGAATCCCGGCAGCTCCGGGACGCGCTCCGCAGCCCGGTCCCTGCGAGGAGCCGGCGCAAGGGGGCGGCTCAGGACAGCCGGGAGCCCCGGGACACCCCCGGGGACAGCGCGGGGAGCCCCGGGACACCCCCGGGGACAGCGCGGGGAGCCCCGGGACACCCCCGGGGACAGCGCGGGGAGCCCCGGCCGAGCATCCCTCACCCGGGCAGGCTGCGGGGATAGCTCGCCTTCTCAGCAGCTGCTCTGCTGGCGGCCGGGGAGAGACGAAAAGCATCAAAATAACAAAAAAAATCAAATTTTGCCGCCCCCCAGGGCTGTAAGGAGGTGGCGAGAGCCCGGCCGGGGTCTCCCCCCGGTGCCGGTGCCCCCCGGAGCCGCTCGGGGTGGCTCAGAGCTGCTCGGGCCGCAGGTGATGGAGCTCAGTGCGGGTGTCACATCCTCCACCCGCCAGACCCTTTCCTGAAGTGACCTATTTACACTCTCATTGGTTTAAATTATTATTTTTTTTTTTACCCGAAAACCTTTGAGAAGAGCCGGAGCAAGCACCAGTGAGAAAGGCAGAAATGGCTGCATTTTGTACAGGGGGGAAAAAAAAGAAATTAAGTCACTCTTGCTGGTCCCTTTAGCGATGAAATACAGGGTGGGGGGAAAGATTAATACCGCAGCATAACCTGTGCCTGCATTCCCTGTCCTGCGTCTCTTCCCTGATATTCCAGCTGCACTGGAACCCTGTGCATCAAAATGAGGTGATCAGTCTATTTTTTTTTTTTCTTATTTCTAGAAGAAAACATTGGCTCCTCTGGCCATGAAAAAACACCGTGTAAATTGCCATTTCAGATTTTTCAAAAAACATGTTCAGCTCTAAGAATTCCTCCGAATTCGTTACACTCCACCGCGCCAGGCTGCGCCTTGCTGGTCCCGGCGAAGGTAAAAATTCACGTCCTAAAATAAGAAGTCGTAAAAAAAAAAAAGGAAAAAAAGAAAAGAAAAAAAAAGAAAAAAAAAAGAAAAAAAAAAGAAAAAAAAAAGAAAAAAAAAGGAAGAAAAAATACAGGAAAAAAAAAAGGAAAAGCAAAAGCAAAAGAAAAGCACCATTTACATTTGAATATCTAACTTGAACATGATTATAATTACAATCGTCAGACATCGAGCAGTGTTGTCTCCCACGAACAGACAGTTTCAGGGATGTAAACACAGCACTTTTAATCGTGACGGTCTCTGGGAATGAAGGGAAATTAAGGAGTTATAGCAATTTTTTTTTTTTAGACGTTTGATCAAAATATTTTTGCCCGGAGATTGCTTGCCAAGTGAAAGCAAAATGGAAACGATGGGCGCTGTAATTCAGCAAAGTTTTGTCATGGAAAGCGCCCCTGCTCTCCCCGGGCTGAGCTTTCCCCTTCCCCGGGGCTCTTGGGGAGGGTCTCCCCCGGGGGAGCGGCCCTGGCACGCAGGTACCCCCGAGGCAATCTTCCACCAGGCGTTTTCCAGCCGAAATTCCGGATTCACAACGATCTGCGGGGTGTTTTCCTCTCGGGAGCAGCAGGACTCCCCCCGAGCCAGAGCTCAGAGAGGGGTGCAGCTGCCGGAGGGGCCGGGGCGCCTTTCCCCTCCAGGTTTTGGGGTTCGCTTGGCCGGGGCACCCCCCTGCTCCGCCCCGGCAGCCCCGAGCCAGGCCCGCAACCCTTGGGGGCTCCGGCCGGGGCGGGGTCGCCGCCCATTCAATGTTTTGGGGTGGCGAGGGCTGAACCCCAAAGCGCCGCTTGCTGCCCGGCAGGAATGCGGAGCTTTCCCCCGCGCTGGGGGTGACCCCACTCCCCCGGGGCTCCCCCGGCCCCTCGGGGGGTGTCCCCTCACTGCCCCCTCCTCCCGCTGCCCCTGGGGGTGCGGCTGAGCCCCCAAAGAGCCCCCAAGGGGACACCCAAAGAAATCCCCGCGGGTTCCGCGCCTGCTTCACTCGCGCTCCCCCCGCTAAAGACGGCTGCGGCGGGGCTGGCTGGATAATTATTAGCTATTAATTGAGTTCAAGACCTTTTCAGGCGGTGGGAAACGAGGAGCCCGAGCTCCCACCCCAAATGCGCGCAGCCCGGGCCTGACACGGAGCCCCGGGGGCGGGGGAAAGGGGGCGACAAAAATTCCTGAGGTGACAAGGATGGAGAGTTCAGAGCTTCATGCCGAGGCACCTGAGCGGGGAGAGAGGGGCCGTGCCCGACGGGGCGGGCCGGGGGCTGCGCAGGGGTCCCCGGGCAAGGTGAGGAGCGGGCCCGGCCTCCCCCCGGAGCCCCAGCGAGCAGCGCGGCTGCTCCCACCGATCCCGCTTCCTTATCTTTGCACGCTTCCACCTTCCAATTAAACTCCCCCCAAATTGCCAAAAGGCTGATTTGCATGCAAGGGACCCCGCTCAAAGATGCTAACTTATTGTCTCCTCCCAGAACTTAACATTTCTCTCTTCAGTTCTCACTTGAAAGAAGTTTTAGAACAGTATTCAAAGACTGTCCAAACGAACAAAACCTTCCCCTTCGCTCGGGAGAGAAATCCGGTGTATTCAATACCAGGGCATATTCTCAGAAGTTTGCAGATTTGGGTTTAAAGGCGGTATTGTTCGTGCCTTTTTCCTGAAACTTCTTTTTTTTTTTTTTTTTTTCTC
Source organism: Cettia cetti (assembly GCA_013401135.1). NCBI lineage: Eukaryota > Metazoa > Chordata > Aves > Passeriformes > Sylviidae > Cettia > Cettia cetti. The sequence goes on along the minus strand of VZUI01056549.1, from coordinate 14,463 downwards.
CCTCAGACCACGGCTCACATGCCTGCGAAGGATTATTAAAATAAAACATCATAGAGCATTTCCCCTTCTTTTTATTTTTTTTATTTTTTTCTTCACTGTTTAGAATTACTTTTCTGGAGGAGCTTTCCAAGCATCCCCCCCACCCAGCGAGTCATAATTAAGAACACTTTTTTTTTCTTTCTTTCCTCTAACAAACAGGAAAAGTAAAGACTCAAACCCTTCTCCGAATGCTCTTTTTTTTTTTCCTTTTTTTTTTTTCCTTTAAACACTAACAGCGTTCTAAAATCGGAAACATTTATCCATTCCCAGAACACCTGAAAACATTCTCCGGGCTGGACAGACGCTGTTCTACAGCTGAACAAATTAACGCGGCGAGATTTTGATACCAGAAGGATCTGTGAGAGCATAAAATAAACGTAAACCCTAAATTCTTACTGAGTTTGGGGGGAAAAAAAAAACCCAAAACAACCTGTTTACAAGGCGCCGGGATCTCTGCGTTCAAACACCCCCGTACACTGGCAGAGATTTCTTTTTAGGATTAAAAGATGATGATCCAATGGGCTGAGGATGTAAAACTCCTCTGGGGAATGCGATAAACTGCAAAAAGCCGGTGGCAACTCATTCCTGATTAACTCCTTTTTTATAAAGGGGCGGAATGGAAGCGAACAGGGACCCGACGGGACACGAACATATTTTATTCATTTAATACAAAACAGCTCCTTAAAAAAAAAAAAAATCTTAAAAAAAAGGCAGTTCAGAGCATAACTCACGGGCCGGGGAGGGAAGGCAAAAACGTGATGGGGTGTGAGGTGATGTCGCCGTCATCCCTCGCTCCCTCGGGAGAGGGGAAGGCAGCGGGAGGGACGCGCTGCCCGGGCGGGGGGACCTGCCCGGCCCCCCGGGACCCCCCTAAACCCCCGGCAGGACCCCGGCTCTCCCCGCTGACCTTCGAGGCGGAATCAATGAAATGGTGTAAGCGCAGGCAGCACAAAGAGCTCCTGTGCTCGGCTCTGCAGATCATAACCAGAGATGGGAAAGTATTTACGGGACTCTCGGAGTGACTGGTCCATCACTACCGAAAAAATAATATTTTTAACCGCAGGGAAGCAAGAGTTCATGTAGATTTACAAACGAGGGCTTGCTGGAGAAAGTAACTGTAAGAACATGTGTTAAAAACGCAGCAGAAAGAATTCCATCGATTTCCATGAGAGGTGGACGGCGTCCAGGAAGAATGAGTCAACTTCATTCCCTGGGCACAGCTCGCCAGGCTGGGGAGAGTTTCGGCAGCCGTGCCTTGGGGTCACCTCGTGTCCCCCCTTCGTGTGCTGCTGTCCCACCGACAACCTCCCGAGTGTGGTTATTATGGCTCAGAACCGGGTGGGAACTCTTTTAATCCCCGGGAAAGAATGTTTTGGGAAATATATTCTGCTCTCGGGTGTCACATCGGTGGCAGGTAACCGCGGAGCAGAAAAGCCTCGCAGGCACAGGGCAGCGCCATCCAAGGCAGGACAGGACGGCTCAGAGCTCACGGAAGGTGAAAAACAAATTTTACACCTCACAGGGATCCGGTCCTCTCTTCTGGCTGCTCCACCCCGCTCTCCTTTGCCCGCAGTTTCAGCGCTGAGCCGTGCAAGGCTTTGGTTCCCTTCGCCCGGAGGAGCTGAAAACTCCCGAAGGCGCTGCGATGTTTCCTCCCCAGGGCAGGGGGACTCTGCTCACCTCCCCCCAGGAACGAGCAGAAGGTCGAATTGAGGGAGAGACCTTTCCCCTCTCACAAATGCACATTTTATTGTTTGTTTTCTCGTTGTTTTGTTGTTTTTTTGGGGTTTTTTTTGCAGGTGGAAGAATAAACCACCCGCTCCTTCCAGAGATTTGGGTTGAAACAGCGACGGACAAACGCTGTCAGAACTCTGCTCTTTGCATTCAGACACCCCAAATCTCACACAGACCCTCCTAACGCTTCATTAACACAAAAATAACGCATCAATCATCTAGCAGGGAGATCATCACGCTTCTCCACCTCGCTGGTGGCTTTTTTTTTAGCCCAGAATTTGGCCAAAGGAGAGCCTGTGGCAGCCCCGCGATTTTGCTGCGAGGTGCAGCCCGCGATAAGCTCATCAATGAATAGCTAAAAACCAAGCTCCAAAAGTGTGGTTAGAAAATGAAATGCAAATATATACAAAATAGCCAGCGGTTCCTGTGGATGTAAATGCCTGCCTAGCTCATGAGTGCTATTTTCCAGCCAGCTTTCCAAGCAGAGCAGCCCTTGCTCTCCTGTATCTACAATTGTGCCATTTATAAGCCAGGAGCCCACCTCGCCCTGGTTCCTCAGTGACTCATGTTCCACTGGGCTATTCCTGGGAAGATTGGTGCTAAAACAGAGGAAAGAGCAGAATTTTGGGGGAGGAATGGCCCAGTTGGGAAAGCACCAGACACTCTCACTATTCCTTGTCAAAAAAACTGGAAACACTTCTTTACAGCCTGTGTGAGAGAAAGGCTTCTGCAGTTGGCATTAAAATAAAATATTACACTGACACCTGGGTCAAACAAAAGTCTGGGTGAATAATTCTGGCTCAGGTTGTGGCTTCCCCATCCCTGGAATTGTCCAAGGCCAGGTTGGATGGAGCTCTGAGCAGCCTGGGACAGTGGAAGGTGTCCCTGCCCTGCCCATGGAATGAGTTTTAAGGTCCCTTCCAACCCAAACCAGTCTGGAATTCCTTGCTGGTAGAAGGAAATAAAGTTTCTGAATAAAGGATGAAGGGATTTACAAAAGAGCAGCACAGCAAGCTGCAAACTCAAAGCCAATTTGATAAGAAGGGACATTTTGTTTTATCAGGCCTTCCCCTTAAAATCTTGTTTCAGTCATTTACTGTGCCCAAGTCAGCCACTCTGCTGCTGGAAAAGCAAATTCCAGACTCCCTGCTGAAAGAACACAGGAGTAAAACATATTAGAGGTGTAAGCAGGTGACTTCTATCAGTATTTATTAATAATATTAATAACAAAGCTGCGCAGGCAGAGCTCCTGCTTGGAGAACAAATTCCCCCTAAGAGCAGAGCAGGCACATCCCACCCACTCAGACTCAGCTGTCCTGACCTCCAGACCTCCTCATGCTCTCGTTTTGGATCCTTCCAGTGCCCTGACACACACCAGGAGCTGCCTCACTGCCACTCAGCTGTGGTTTTGCTCCCTTGGTAGGGGTGAGATGGGGAAATGGCTTCATTTCTCTGAATTATAAAGTTAAACAGAATGAACTGAGGAGCTCTGTGAAAAACAACCGAGTGAGTTCATCCATGCAATGACTTCAAGACATTTAGGGAACTCCTCTGTCTGACTGGGGCCCCTGTGGCAGCCACACCCTCCCCACAGGGGCTGCCCCAGGGGTGGCTGCAGGGACCCAGCACTCCCCACACTCCCATTTCCACCAGGTTTCCCACAGCAGAGTCTCAGATCCCTCATCCCATAAACCCATGGATTCCTCAACTAATGGCTCAAAGAGGAGCAGCACTCAGCATCTGCCCCTTCACAGAAGCCCAGCCTGGTTTGGGTTGGAAGGGAGCTTAAATCCCAACTCACCCCAGCCCTGCCATGGCAGGAACACCTTCCACTGCCCCAGGTTCCTCCAAACCCTGCCCAGCCTGGCCTTGGACACCTCCAGGGGCTGGGGTGCACTCTAAGGGACAGCACTGCTTCATATGGGAAGCTTATTTCCTATAAAAACATTACTAAAAGCTTTTTAACTCCTCTTTAAAGCAACCCAGAATGTGACTCAGTTACAGATCACAGTGGACATTTGGAAGTTGAGTTATAGTCAGTGATTTTGTCACAAAGCTCAGCAGAGGGAACCATCCAGGCAGTGAAACATTTCATTCTGAAGAGTGTCAGCCACTAAATACGGGCTGGCAGGGCACAACAAGGGTTAAAGAATCACTGGGAAACAGTAAAATGGAAAAAACTTCAACATTTCAGCGAGGCAATAAGCTTCCATTATCCCCAACTTATTTTTTAAACAGTTAAGAGTTGCAGCTCTTTTTGAGCTGACACTGGGCTCTGTGAAAGCCCTGCCAGCAAAGCAGGTCAGAATTCTGCTCAATAACCACCCCATCCTTTATTTTTTTACAGATGGACCTGGTTATCACCACCCACCTTCACCAGGAAAGGGAAAACCATCACTTTAAAGAAAGACACCCAAAATTCTGCATTTTACTATGAATAAATAGAAATCAAGATGTGTTGGCAGCATTGTCATTCACCAACAAAAAAATTTAACCTTTCCCCCTCCCATTAAACACAAACTGATATGAAATTGTTCATTTTATCACTCAGGCTGTTGGAAAGGCCAAAATTCTGACCATTTCTCCATTTTCTCACTGCTCCTACCAGCAGACATTCCACAAGGAAATTCTGGATGTTTCTATATTAATAAAACTCCCAAATTTATCATACATCTGGTACAGATCTCTGGGAAATCCAACCTTGGGTATATAAACTGTCCCAAAGTCACAGAAGGAAGAGATGATCTATTAAAGAATAACCAAAACCCAGCTCATGTCACCTGAGAACAGAATCACAACTCACAAAATTATTCAATGGGTAAATCCAGGATTTGTTTGTCATTCATTTAAGTGGCTGCATTTGAGCAAGGGGGGGAAAAAAATCAATAAAAGAATTTTATTCTGATAGGATGAGAAAAATGCTAAACATGTTTTTATGGGAGAAACAGAGATAGAGCACTGGCTTGAGCACTGAAAATCTCTCATGCCCTGATCTATAAATAAAACTGGTTGGGCTTTTCTTTTGTACTAAATTTAAAGGAAAGTCTTTTCCATGGAGAGTTTTCTTTAAAGCAAACTCTGCCCCAGAAGGACTTTAACGATGGTGTTTCCAACAAGCAGCATGAATGAATTAAACAATAAATGCAGGCAGAGAGCAGCTGTGTGCTTCTTTAACAGAAGCAGATGAATGTGCAGCTCAAACAGGGCTGGGTTCTCCAGAAAAGACAATTCCTGATGGTTTCCAACCATTTTTCCTCCAGCCTGTTCTCCAGGACCTTGGTTCTGGTGCCATTTCCCCTCCAGCATCACAAAAAGCTTCCAGGTCGGTGCCAGTGCCCATCAAAAAGAAATTCCAAATTTTGTTGCATACACAAGGTGAAAATATTCAGTTTTTCTGTGAGTTATCCACAGGGAAAAGGGAGCAAAGGCACTTGGCTGTGCTTGGCAGCTCCATCAGCCCCACAGAGCACCCAGGGCCTGTCTGCTGGTCCGGGCACAGCCTCTTCCCTCCTCCTCGAGGGAATCACCAAGGCCTCCTCCCTCTTCTCCTCCTCCCAGAGCTCTCCCTGCATCCTCCCTGGAGCCACGAGTTCCCAAATCAGCCCCTCAGCAGAGCCAGCAGCAGCCCCATGGCACAAATCCTCTGTCACTGGGGCCCCTGGGGACACTGGGTGCTGCAGGAGAACCTGCTGTGCTTCCCCACGCTCGTTAGCCCGGCACTAATTACTACCTGTTATAGCAGCAGCCACTAATTACTGTCACCTGACTTTTCAGACACTGTCACCTGCATTTCCTGACCAGACTGGTGCCCAAATCTCACTCCAAACCTGCACTAATCCGGGTTTCCCAAATCACTTTCTGTGCCATTCTGGAGTTCCACTTGCTCCCACTTTCCCTTCAATTTTCTTCCAGTCCTGGCAATTTGTGTCCTTCACCTTTTCTAGGAAGCAAATGGGTTTTCTTTTCCTTTCTAGGGCTGCACCTGCTCTTTCCTTCTTCCTCTGCAGAGGAATCTGAAATTCCTCCTTCCTCCTGACACGCAGGAACTTGAGGTCCACACCAGGTCCCGGCCAACCTGGGATGAATGAATTTGAAGCAATTCTCTCTCCCAACCCCATCCCAGCCTGACCTCTGCTAGCAGAGCAGGGCCTCTAAAACTCCTAAATTTTATTTAAACACAGCCAAAAGCCACAAACACTGCAGAGGTTCCTGCCAACATCACCCCAGCCTTTGCTGGTGCTCGTCACCCACGAGTGATTTCCTCAGTAAAAACTTCAGTGATGCAGTGCAGATGCACAAACCAGGGATATAAATCAAGATTTTTGGTGTGAGAACTCTGATTCTCCTGCCTGGAGCTGTGGACCTTCAGTTCACCACCCCAAACCAGCTAAAATCACAGAGAGGATGGGGAGCCCCCAGCTCAGAGAGGGTGCAGGGAGGGAAACTTTCCCTGACAAAGAAAAGACCAAGAAAAAAAATCCTCTCACTGTCCAGGGCAGCACCACACGTGGTCACTGCTCCTCCTGGGGTGGCTCCTTTGTCCATGCAGGGAATTTCTCCATGGCTTTGTCAGTGGGTGAGAAGCAGGAGAGAAAAATCCTGCCTGAGAAACCTGGGCTAATGGAAGCTGTCCCCAGAGGGGGAGTGAGGTGGTCTTAAAGCTCCTTTTCAACCCAAACCATTCCATGATTCTGTGACTCTCCAAGCACACTGACTGACTGCAGAGATCCCTGTGCTGTGCCCTGAGAAATTGAGATTTCTTCCACGACAGAGAGAGGAAATCCCCACGTGGTGGAACACTCAGCTCACCGAGAGACAGACAATGAAAGGATTTTAGCTGGCTCAACGATCCTGAGGATGGAAAGCTCATCCTGGGTCACTCAAATCACAGCTCCTCCTCCCCTCCTGTGCTTGTGGTGGCTTGGCAGCTTTGGGGACTCTGGGCCAGCTGAGTTAACAGTTATGGATCCCAAAGGTCTCTATTTCATTCTCATTCATGCTCATTACCTTTCCAGTGCTCAGAATGTTTTGTGAGCACGAAGGCTGAACTTCCTCCTACCTACCCTGGAAATACAAAAACCCTCAGGTCATTCGGCCTGCTGACGGTTCCTTTTCCAGGAGAGAACAGCAACACTGAAAAGAAATTCAAAAAAAAACCCCCAAAACAACAAAACCAAGACTTTCCCAGCAGATTCTGATGTATAGGATGTGACATAATGGTGCAAAAACTTTAGGCAAAAAAAAAAAAACCCAGGGGTTTTAAATTGCTGTGCTCAGGTTTTGCTGTGGTGGGAGGTTTAATGGGCTGCACTTGGCCTGGGACTGACACAAAAGCACAGGCAGTCACCTCCAGAGTGGCACAGGGATGGGGAAAACAATTCCCAGGGTAAAAAATGCCCTGAGCTGAGGGCACTGTTGGTGGGTGACAGCAGCCAGGAGTGTTTGAGGGTCCCTGGCTACCAGGGAAGCTCTGCAGGGTCCCCACGCAGGGGGAGGTGGCACTGACGGGGTGGCAGGTCCATGCTGCAGGGAGGGGACAGGGCCAGGGCCTGACTTCACTTCTTCCAGGATGATTTTCTGGGCTCTGAGTGGTCTTAGAGATCTTTTCCAACTCTAAATGGTTTTGTGAATATTTGATTCCATGATTTGTAACCAGAAATGTGGGATTTAATGCAGGATTTTTTAATCCCATGCTCTCCTTGCACTTCCTTTCTTCTTCTCTTTCCTCTCCCTTTTCCTAATGAAATCTTTCCATATTATTAATGGCTGGGGTGAATCTCCAGAGCCTGTTCCTTCCAGGATTTTCTTGTTTGCTGTAGCATTCAATTTTTTCCAGTTCATTTCCTATTTTCCAGCTCTAAACCCCACTGCCAAAAAAAAAAAATTAAAAAAAAAAAAAAAAAAAATCCCCAAAGCAAACTCTGGTAGTGGAACAGAAAATCCCAATTTTTGAGAATGGACATTTGATCCAAACTCTTGTTAATCAGCAGCAATTCACCTCTCAGACGTGAGCCATGTCCAGCAGTGGCTGACAGTTCCTCCAGGTGAGTTTTTTATCTCAGGCAGAAGCATTTCACTGAAATGGGGAACAGTGAGTCATGTAATTTATGTGGAATTAGTAATCCAAGGGCATTCAGCCAAAAATACAAAGGCTAGATTTACAATGGGCTGTTCCATCAGCTTCCTTTAGGAATTGAATTATTAGGAAGGAAAATACTGAGATGGATTTATGCCTAGATGAGATGGATGTTGTCTGTCATAACCAAGGAAGGGACAGACACCCAAGAAAAAGTTCCTCACTCCAGGATGGGAATGTTTGAAACCAGAGTGGCTCTGTAATCCCCCGTGGAAAGAATTATTGGGGTTTAATGTCATTCCCCACCAGAAAAATTGGAACCATCACAGACTCCACTGATATTGGAGCTCAAGTGCAGGAATGGTGCCAGTTGGAACAGCTTTGGAGTTGGGGAATTCCTCGGGACAAGCGAGGAGAAAAAAGAATCTGATGTAATTTCGTGGATTATTGTTGGGTTTAATCAAACCTCACACATCCAGCTGCTCATGACATGGACACTTCCTGGTAAACATAAACTGGGATTAAAATCCTTTGGAGGTGGGTCAGGCTGATGGAAGTGCTGGTAAATCACTCTGGCAGCCTGATGGTGGGACTGGGGATTTTGGGGGTCTGGCACTGGGAATTAGGGCTGAGTTAACTCTGTTCAGTGCTGGGGTCTTTGACCACATCGATTCTCACTTTCAAATGTCCTCAGTAACATTTTTGTTTGTTCACTTCTTCCAAATTTCAGGTACAAACTTCTAATAACAAAAATAATCTCATTCTGAAAGTGGATTTCATCTTTTCCACAGCATTTCAGCACCATCAGTGGGTGATATCCAACTGATGATGTCCATAAAGAAGAGAATTAAACCAGGAACCTAGTCCCAAAAGCTTTTATTTTAAGTAAATGATAAAAGCTCAGCAGCTCAAGTGCAGCCAAGTCTGCCTTTCTCCCTTATCTTAGTCAGGGTTTAAGGTTTTCTGGTTTAGTTATAGATGTCAGATGGGATGAACCCAGATGTTGGTGACCTGCCCTGGAAATCCTGTGATGGGCCTGGAAATGAGCCTGCAAGCTGGAGGTTATCCAGGCATTCTGGAAACGCAGGGATCCATCCCTCCCCTCCTGGAGGAGCAATGATCTCAGCAGTAAAACCATCCTCTGAAGGCAGAGGCTTTACAGCAGCAGAGCTGCAATCAGCATCTGGGCTCTTGTCCTGGACACCTCCAAAATCCACCATCTCCTCCTCTGGGGGATGTGCTTCCAGGAAATCCACGTTATTTTGGCTGCAAGTCCTTCAGAGGGTGTCATCAGACCACCAGCACGGCTCCCCTGCTCTGCTCTGCTCTGCTGCTGTTTTCCACAGGAATCCGGGAATGGAACAACCTTGGCAGCGCCTGCATTCCCACTGGGATTTGTCAGGGCAGCAAAGGATCTCAGGGGCTGAACCTTTCCACAGCTCCTCTGCAGAACAAGGGCTGGGGTCAGAGCAAGGCTCTGACATCAGCAGGGTCACACTTGGGCCCAGCTGCCTGGGGAACCTCAGAGGAGAAATGTTTCCAACACCACGGGGTTCCCCTCTCTGTTCTTAGGGAGAGATTCCTGGAAAAAGCAAGCAGGAAATTCCCAGAGGCTGCAGGAGCACTGAGGGACAGGGGATGGAGGTACTGAACTGGGATGGGGAGCCTGGGATGTTACTCGAAGGCACTGAGGGCATTTCATTCTCCCAATCCCCTTCCCTTCATCCTCCCCTTCCCTTCACCCTCCCAGTCCCCTTCATTTTATCCTCCCAATTCCCTCCACTTCATTCTCCCAGTTCCCTCCACTTCACCCCCACAGTCCCCTTCATCCTCTCAATTTCCTTCATTTCATCCTCTCAGTTCTCTTCATTCTCCCAGTCTCTTAATTTCATTCTCCCAATTCCCTTAATTTCTTCCTCCCAGTTCCCTCCACTTCACCCCCCTCAGTTCCCTTCATCCTCCCAATTTCCTTCCCTTCATCCTCCCAATTTCCTTCCCTTCATCCTCCCAGTTCCCTTCCCTTCATCCTCCCAGTTGCCTCCAAGGCACCTCAGAGCTGTGGCTCAAATCTGACACCCAATACAACAGAGAAAGAACAATTTCAGCTCCCTTTTTTCCCCAAAAAACTCTCAGCCATGACTGACAGCTGTCTCACCACATCATTTTTTTATTATTTCCACACTGACACTTGTGGTCACAGCTTTCCCAGCTTCTGATTTTTTCTGAGTTTTCTTCCTCTCTTTCCTATTTCCTTGTTTATAAATATCAGACTGGGGACACAGAACAAATCACCTTGCCAGGAATGGTCCTTAAAGACACTGAAAATATCCATGCTCTTTGTCCCACATGCTTTTCCATTTAAAATATTTGGCCTGAGAACGTGGGAGGTAAAGAAATTATATTTGGAGGCCTTTTTAAAACATCTCTTCCATCCCCTGATTTACGCTCTTTGAGACTCATTCTGTGTAAAATGTTGAACTGGTTGTACTTTAGATAAAAGAAAGATCTCAGACTTTTTTTTTTTTTTTTTTTTTTTGGAGTTTCTCATTCTTTTCTCCCATATATCTTCATAAAATTGAAGTGCCAGAGCCCTTCCTCCTGTTCCTGAGGTCTCTTTTATTTTAGCAATGTTCATAACAACACTTTAATATTCTCCTGGGCTCCTGGGTCCCACTTAGTGGTTTTTAATGACAAAAAAAGCAGCTCAGGGCACCTGTTGAGCAGGGCCTGGTGGTTCAGTTCCAGCCCCAGGTGATGCTGCTCAGTGTCCCCCTGTCCTGTGTCACCCCCTGGGACACACACACTGAGGCAGCCCCAGCAGTAGGTGGGGATGCAGAAAAACCTGAATTAAGTCACAGAATTAGAGAGCTAAGCTGAAAGGGAGCCACAGGATCATTGATCCAAGCTCTGGTCCTGCCCAGACACCCCAAAATCCCACCCTGGGCACCCCTGGCAGCTCCTGGAGCTCTGGCAGCCTCTGTGCCCGTTCCCTGGGGAGCCTGGGCAGTGCCAGCACCCTCTGGGGGAAGAACCTTCCCCAAAATCCAACCTAAACCTCCCCTGGCCCAGCTCCAGCCCTTCCCTGGCTCTGTCCCTGTCACAGGGAGCAGAGAACGAGGGAATTTTGGAGAATTTTGGAGAGGAGCCCTGGCTCTGCTGAAACTTTCAGCCAGGTGGTTCCTCCCCCTGCCTGTGCTTCCTTTTGGCACAACAGGATCATTCCAATCCCTGTTCCCTGTGAGAGCTCCAGGGGAGGTTCTGCAGGGCAGGAGGGATGGAGACACCCCAGGGTATCCCCAGGGTGCTCCCTCCTCCCTGGGGAGCTGCTCAGCCCCCTCAGCCCCTCGTTAAGAGAGAGGGGTAATGAGGGGATGCAAACCCTGCTGGGAGAGCTCTCCTGGCTGTGTCCCCGTGCCTGCTGTGGCACTGGGTGCCCTGACATGCCACCAGCACGGGGACAGCCCTGTCACACACACCCTGGGTGCCCAGAGCAGCACAGAGACAGCCCTGTCACACACACCCTGGGTGCCCAGACCAGCATGGGGACAGCCCTGTCACACACACCCTGGGTGCCCAGACCAGCATGGGGACAACCCTGCCACACACACCCTGGGTACCCAGACCAGCATGGGGACAGCCCTGTCACACACACCCTGGGTGCCACCAGCACAGGGACAGCCCTGCCACACACCCTGGGTGCCACCAGCACGGGGACAGCCCTGCCACACACCCTGGGTGCCCTGAGCTCCCAGCTGTTCCTGCAGCCATGGATCCAGTGCCCTCAGAGAAATCAGAATCAATTTAGGCACCTAATCCTGGGATGTCTGAGGGTGAATTGGTTTGGAATTAATCGAGTCCAACAGGGCAGTGAAAACCCCTGGAAAGTGTCGGGCTGGAAAGGGCTGCAGCCCTGGGGATGGGAGGACAATGCATATTTTACACCGTGAATTTTTTATTAAGGGCTGGGGTTTTTTTATTTTTTTATTATTGAATATGAATATTTTACACGTCCAAGTTCAGAACAATGCTTTTTTTGGCTGGCTCTGCACTTTTCATGGTTGTGTACCCTTGCATTGCATAACTGAGAGAGCTCCATTTACACACAGGGGGAAAGGGGACTAATGAATCTCAGCAAAGCTAACTTTACTGTGTGTGGAAAAACAGCACTCTGAAGTTTTCCAAATAAAAAAAAAAAAATACACATACATAAAATCTTTGCATGGAATGGCTTAATAAAATCAGTGTGTGTGTGTGTGGGTGCACGTGTGGGTAACAACTGCACAGCCTCTCTCTCACCCTGAGGAGCTGCAGCCTGCTCCAGGCAGGGACATCTCCACCTGGAAAAGCTCTGGAATGTTCTCTCATTCTTCACCTCAACCCCCTCACACTTAGGGACTCACCTGGATCTTTCCAAAGTGGGAGAAACGGAGCCAGACCTGCAAATTGCTCTGTAAATCGTGGGCTGGAGGTGCTCATGCTCGTGTTGTCCTGCCCCCTTGTCCTTTCTGGCCACTTCCAGGTGTTCCAGGTGTTGTTCCACAGCAGATCTGCAGGACACCTCCACTGCAGCCCTATCCCTGCTCCTGGCCCAGCCCTGGGAGCATCCCAGGCCAGGCTGCACGGGGCTCTGAGCCCTGCTCTGCTTGAAGATGTCCCTGCTCATTGCAGGGAGCTTGGACCAGATGGGCTTTAGGGGTCCCTTCCATGACTCAGTGATCCTCAGGCACTCCTGGGTTTTGGGACAGCAGCTGCTGCATTTCCAAGGAGCTTTGAGCCCTGCCACCCTCCCAGCAGGAGGAGCTGCTGGATTTGGCAGGGCCAGGCTGCCTGGAGTCCCTTCATTCTGACCATGGATGGGGCAGAAACTCCTGATTTATCCAGATAATTCAGCCCTGGAGTCACCTGCTGGGCCTGTTCCGAGCTCTCTGAGCATCACTCAGGAAATGAGGGTGCTCCTTTCCCAGTTTTCTCTGTGTCCCTTTGGAGGAATCACCCTTGGCATCTCTATCCATCTAATTTGGGGACAAATTGTCCATCACCATCTTCCTTGGGGCCTGCAGGGCAGGGCAGAGCACCTTTCAGCATGGATGAGGGGCAGGAGACTGGGATAATAAAGATGAGAACTGCCCAGGGTGTGCTTGAATCCAGGGTTTATTGTCAGTGTGACAACAGGGACAGCAGCAGAGCCCAGCAGAGCCTGCAACCCAGAGCAGGCAGGGTGACAAGGACACATTGTCTGGGGAAAGCACTGAGCATTGTCCTGGGCTGACATCACAGAGCTCCAATAAAACCCTCAAATTCACAGGCAAAGTGAAAAATGATGAATTGTTTGACATTTAAAAGAAAATAAAGAGCTGATGGGTTGAAACTTAAATGAGACTTGGTGAGGGAGGGAAGAAGGGAGGGAAAAATTGACCAGATTTTGTTGGGATAAAGTTAATTTTGTTCCTGGTAGCTGGTGTGGGGCTGTTTGGGATTTGTGCTGGGAGCAGTGTGGATAACAAAGGGATGTTTTCATTGATGCTTGCACAGAGACTTTGCTCCTCACCCACCAGGAGTGGACTGGGAGGGGACACAGCCAGGACAGGTGACCCCAAGTGACCCAAGGGATATTCCAGACCTTGTGGCATCATGGTCAGCATAGAGAGCTGGGGGAGAAGGAGGAAAAGGGGGGAATTTGGAGTGGTGGCATTTGGGTCATTAATCCTCATAACCAGTCCTCTGCTCACCAGACTGGTGATACCTTCCTGGACCACAAAGATCCCAGGAGTTTAGAGAATCCCAGGAGTTTAGAGATTCCCAGGGGTTTAGAGATTCCCAGGGGTTTAGAGAATCCCAGGGGTTTAGAGAATCCCAGGGGTTTTCAGGATCCCAGGGGTTTAGAGAATCCCAGGGGTTTTCAGGATCCCAGGATAGCTGGGACTGGAAGAGCCCTCTGGAGATCATCCAAGGCTGGGTCACCTGGAGCAGGTGTCACAGGAACCCATCCAGGTGGGTTTGGAATGTTTCCAGAGAGGGACACTCCACACCCCCCAGGACAAATTTCCAATTTAAATCCTCCCTGCATCCACAGCACAGGTGGGAATCCAGCAGAGGAAGGCCTCCTGCCGCTCCTTTCCTGTGGAATGGGAGCTGAGGGAATCCCAGTGACTGAGACCTCAGCCCATTCAAAACAAAACTGAAACAAAAGGCAGGGAATGAATTCCCAGTGTCCTGCGGAGCCATGGCAACACCAGGTGACCAGGAGGCTGAAACCAGCCTGGGAACACGAGCCAGGTTCTGCTATCTCCTGGTGTGCCCTTGAGCAAAGTCGTGCCTGAGAGGGGAATGGGAGCAGCCAGGCCAGCCCAGCCCCGGGGCGCTGCAGCCCAGTAATGATGGGTTGTTGAAGGATTTTCAGCTGGGAGGAGCTGGCCGGGGTCCCTGATGAGAAACGGGTTTGGTATCAATGGATCTGTCTCGGGTTACACCAGCGATGCTCTGGGAGGGTGAAAGCTCATTGAAAGCACTCACAGAGCTCTCTGGGAGTCACTTTGTGAACACCCTTCCCTTCCCTTCCCTTCCCTTCCCTTCCCTTCCCTTCCCTTCCCTTCCCTTCCCTTCCCTTCCCTTCC
>VZUI01056548.1:0-20804 GCA_013401135.1 Cettia cetti | reverse complement strand
AGCTGTTAAAACCGGGTGGGGCAGTGTTTCTTATCTCTTTCACCACCATCCTCCCTCCACGGGGATATCTGCTGATAATGGCCCATTAAGGCTCACCAACCACATGACACATTACATCATCCCATTGTGAGATGCTCCACCCAGTGTTGCCCCCACCATGCCATCCTTGGGCTGGGAACAAAAGCACTTCCTGCCCAAGCATGGCAGGGCTGACAGTGCACCTGCAACTTGCAGTTGAACGGATCATTTCACTAGAATCCAGCAGCACACTCTGAGCTCTATCCTCCTGGATAGAAAGGCCTCACTCAAGTGGTCAACAAGTTTCACCTGCACACAAAGGCCGCAGCTTGGATTTTTCCTGCCCCATCAATAGGCATGAATGCAAACACCAGGAGCGAGCCAGGCCAGGAGCACAAAACTTGGATCTGATTTCAGTAGCCTGAGGATGTACTTTTGTGTGTGAATCACAACTGTGTCCTCAAATAACCTCACACTGTCAGTGCTGGGGGAAAGGAAATCATGGAGCCAGAGCAGAGTCCTCACACAGATGCCTTCCCCTACTGCCTGCTGGAAATCCCTGCAGATGAAGGATGGAAAGCTTTCTGCTCTTGCTCATCCTTGTCCTCACTCTCCTGGGTGCTGACAGAGAGGTACAAACTTTCCTTACTGCTGCTCTCAGGATCCTCATCCAATCCATCAGGGTCCTGAGAGCCAGGTGGGAGAGGGAATCAGCTAATTAAAATGAAAGTGAAAACTGGAGTGTGAAGCTATAAATAGGAGAGCACTGGGAGTTTCCTGGTGCTGAAAACAATCTTGTGGGGAAGGAGATGCTGGAAGTTCTGGGGTAGAACTCTGAAGATCTACCAGGGAAGATGCATCTGAGATCTGCTGGCACCTCCTGCCTGTGTGAGAGGGTGTTCAGACAGGGATGACTCTGCAGTACTGCCTGGAAGGATGAGGGCTGGCTTGCAGGTTCTTGTAGAGACCTGGGCAGAAAGTCATCTCCTGGTTCCTCTGACCTGGGCCAGGCTGGCTGTCAGCCTTAAGGCAGCAGAGAGGGACTTGTCCTCTCCTCCCTCACCCGCACAACCTGAGGAAAGGCTGTGGGTGAAAGTGCCTGATGCAAGTAAAGCAGGGCAAGCTGCAAAGGGAAGAGTTGGGAGGACAAAGAGGTCTGACTCCCAAACTACAATCCTGGAGACCTCTGCTCTACTTGATTGTGAAGGTATTGAGGACTTTCTGCACTCAAGTACCTTTTGAGAGGTGCTGCTACAGCACCTGTGTAAGGTTCGCAGGACAACAGGAATGGCTCTGTGTGTCCTGCTCTCACAAGAACTCTTATTCCCCTTGAGGCCCCAAGCCAGCACAGGGCCTGGGTGCTCGAGGAGAGGAGGTAGTTTCAGCATCACAGAGTTGGGGAAGTGCCTCTGGAGGCCTGTCAGCTCCTGCACAAGGCAAGTGTCATCTCTGCCCTCCAGCTTGTCCCTGCTGCTAGGCTTTGGTGGCATGCTGCACCAGAATTGCACAGAAACAACTGTGCCCCTGTTATTCCCTCTGCCCAGAGCACAGGGTTAGTGGAGGTGGGATGAGCTTGGCAGGCTACTACTGCTGCCATCAGTCTGGCCTTTGATTAATAGTGATTGCTCTGCTCTTAATGAACAGGAGGCAGCTGCTGGCTGTTCTGGTGGAATGGGGAGGCACAGCCCAGTGGCTCTGATAAAAGGAGATTGTGTCTGCTGGCTCCCACTGAGCCTGGCACAGCCACCCTGTGACCAGCCACACATCTGGGCTGTGGGACATGTCACTGTGAGGGACTCAGCACCACCAGCACTACCAGGGTTCAGCCTCTGCATGAACAGCAGATATGGGGCATTCAGATAACCCCTGGGGTGATTTTGCTGCTCTCTGCTCTCCCAGGCCACCCTGAGGTGGCAGTGCTGGTGATGCCTGCTGGGTTCCCACAGGGTTTATTTCCCAGTCTGCCCCTCAGAGACCTTCCTGAGGCAGAGCCTCTCCTGTGACAACAGGTCTTATGCTCTGGTGACATCTGGTATTCTGCTGCTCCCCCAGGTTTGAGGCAGCCATCTGCCCTGGGAGCAGGCATGCTGCTGCTCAGCCTGTTGTGCTGACAGCTGAGCAGTTCCCCAGGAGATGAGAAGGCATCTCAGCTTCTTTTGCTCCCCAGGGCTGTGACTCCTGAGCAGCAGCAGGGTGCATCCCAGTAAAATCTACACCAAAAACATCACACCATTTTTCTGAGTGCAGAGCTCACCTCAAACCTTTGTAATGCAGGGATAGCACACAAGACAGAAGTGCCAGGCAGCTTGTAAAATCAAGGGACCTTTGCCTTGCCATACAACTGCTGAATTTATTCTGGCAAGGCTGGCCCAATATTAATCATTGATGAGAGCAGCTTGATGCTGCTTGTCATGAGCCCATAGAAGCACAGGAATTCCTGGTGGTGCACCCCCAGCAGACAATTATTGACCTGTTTCAAATCACATTCAAATCATGGTAGGGGCTGGTGGTGCCACAGGCTGTAGATGGGCCTCAGTGTGTTCTGCTCTACACTTGTTCTCCATCATGAAGTCCATGCCACTGTCAGTTCCTTCTGGAACAGGCTCTCTGGCACTAAACTCAAGGTCACCCTTCTCATCCTGCTCACGCCTCAGCCTCTGGGATGGGGGCAATGCTGACATCTGCTGCTCTGGCATCACCTGGGAGATGACACTCCACCCATCTGACACAGTGCAATAAAAATAATGCCAGCCCTGAGGTCGCTGGGGAGACACTTCTCTTCCTCTGGTTTCTAGCCTTCTCTCTACCAGCCATCTAATAAAATCTGTCTTGTTTATGTCCAATTCCAACACCCAGAGACCAGGCTCCTTATATCACTCACAAACCTAACCAGCTCCTTCCTTGGCATATAAGCCAAACCAGGGGGCTGATGCAGGCTACTCCAGAAGAGAGCAATTATCTGGGATCAGGACTTACTCTCCCAATCAATTCTATGTTTATAGGTTTTCTTTGGGGTACACCTAATTGAACTTTTAGTTGCTTGAACACCATGGTCAGAGACAGCTGGTAACTTCCAGACTGAAGTCTGGGAAATACATGAGGTGCCTTGAGTATCGCCTCAAAGAAAATCACCACAGCACCTCCTGTTCATACCTGGGAGCCAGACAGGAGTGGAGTTGGGAACTGCCACAGCCCCTTGCATGTGTGCCTAGCCAGCATGCAGCAGGAAGGGGTTGGCATGGCTGAGATGAGCATGACCTGGCCAATTTAAAGCAGTAACTTGTGTGTTCCAGTATTCCCTCTCCTTTGCACCTATCCCCAGCCAGGTGGGGACAATTCCACCACAGCAGTTCGGAGCAGCAGCAAGTGCCCCTGCAGGGGTCTGAGCTGTTGGTCAGACAGCACCCCAAGGTACAGTGCTGCTTCTTGGGGCCAAGCCATCTGTTTGCACAACTGTTTCAGGCTTCCCTTGATAATGAAATTCTTTCCCTCCTTCAGAAACAACCAGGAGCGGGGGCCATGCCCATGTGTGGGAAGCTCCCAGATTCTCTGCTGCCAGGTCCAAGGCGAGGAGGGAGCTCAGCATGGAGGCAGATGGAAATTGGGAGATGGCTTCCCCACCTGACAGCACAGGCAGGTCCTCTCTCCTGGGAGGAGGTGACAATTTGCTGTGCTGGAGCTTATTGCCGAAGAGATAAAATATTTACGGCTGCTCTCTCTAGCTTCCCGTTTCAAGCCATGGTGACTTATTTGTTACAAATTTACATGCGTATTTAAAGTCATCTTTATGTTCCTTCAAAGTATAAAAGGTATATTTCTCCATGTAGCATTTTGCCAGTCAGAATCAGCCACCCCATCTACTGTGTGACTGTGTTTGTGCCTGGCTTCAGTGCTCATTTTCCTCTTGGTAATGATTATCATTATATGAAGAAAAATGGGTCATTTACAGCGATTTCTCCCCAGATGAAAGGCTGTGGGATACAGGATATCATTAAAATTCTAGACCTGACTTCCAACCTCAAAAGGAGGCTCTTGCTGTGCGGGTCTCTCTGTGGAGGGAGGGAGGAGGGGAGGTGGTGAGAGGGCACACAAATGTGTTTTGGCCACAAAATCTCTGGCTGACATCTGAACTGGCACTCAGGCCCTGGGGCCCTGTGCTGCTCACACGGGGGCTCCCTGGCTGGCCCTGGGGGGCACAGACTGCCTCCCAGGTCTCTCCAAGACTTTCTCCTGGCCAGAACATTCCCAGGGCTCCCATTCCAGCCACGCTCTGCATGGGACAGTACAGCCAGAGCAGCTGACGGGAGTTAATTCCTGCCATAAAAAGAGCAATTGAACTCCTGCCAGAGGGACGTGGCTGGGTGAGGTCCCCTGCAGAAGGGGAGGCTGTCAATCTTAAAAACTGGTGCTTGGACAAGGGAGAAAGCAGGATGAAGTGCTCAGGCACAGCAGTCCTTGCCCTGCCCTTACCCACTGCTGAAACAACACCCCGTGAGAGTGCCACTGCTGTCCCATGGGCCAGATGGCCAGGACCTGCCACCAGCCCCTCCAACACCCCTGTGCCCACAACTGCAGGTGCCTGGGGATGGAGGAGATGCTCACCCAAGGACTTTGCCCATCTCCTCCACCCTTGATCCAGGCTCCCAGCACCAGGGTCCCCAGCAGGCTTCAGGCTGACTCCTTCCCTCCTCATTCCTGATGACAGGAAAATGTGCCCTACCCATGTTCATTGCTGGCTTTGTACATGGGAGCAGATGTTCCACTTCCTGGTGTTCTCCACTCCCTGCTCCCCAGCATGCTGCTGCCCCAGAGGCTAGTTTCCAACTCTTGGTATCCCCAGAAGGGGCTTCATGGGAAATGTTTTGCTTGGAAAGGCTATGCAATTCCTGTGCAAGTGTGAATTTGCTGTCTACAGATCTGTAAGGCAAAGTGAATCCATTTTGCAGCTTAGCCAGCTGCTGAAAGATGCTATTTAAGAGTGGGGAACTGCTGTTTTTCTTCCCTCCATGAAATGGGGGGACAAGGGATATTCAGAGGATGAGAGATGGAGACTGACCCAAAATGGCTAATTTAGAAGCATCTTTTAAAAAGGGAGACTTGCCCTGAATTGTTAACTTTTGAAGTCATTCCTTTTTAAATGTGCTCAGAATGGACTCATTTTTCATTCTCTATTCCTGCATTTTAAATCAAAATATGCATGGGAAGCTCTCCTGCGGCTGATCCCAGCCAAGCAATCAGGCTGTGGCCAAGGCCAAGGCCAAGCCTCATCCTGGCACCCAGGAACAACCACAGCAGCCCATGCCAGTGAGGGCATGAACCAGCTCCAGGTCACAGCAGTGTCTTTGCACAGTCACAGCCATGGGGTGTGCATCACAGGTGGTATCTGGGGTATCCCCAGGGCAGGACAGAGAAAATCTCTCCTCCTTGGGGCTGGTCTCTGTTAGGGGTGTCAGAATGACAAGTTAGTTTTGGTCTGGCAGACAGGCTGAAAATCCAATATAAATTATTATTCTGTTTGGCAGTAATTTAATTATTTTCACTTGGGTTTTTGAGAAAAATAGACTACGAAGAGTGGCTAGGAGCAATCCTGGGATGCTTTGTTCAGCCTCAGAAATATTTTCTTTCTCTCTGGAGTCATTTTAACCCTCCTTCTTCCCTCCCCTCTGCTGATAACATTAGATTGAATTTAAATAGCAGATGGCTTGGGCTTTTCAGGAACAATGAATGTGGTTTGCTAGAAAACATAGATCCAGGGGAAGAGAATTCAAACCTCATTCCCAGCTGATGCCAGACAAAGGGAAGAGCAATAAAACCCCTTTCTATCCACTCATGACCACGATGTCATCATGAACATTCTCCCTCACTGGGAAGGAATCTCTTGCCTGGGAAAGGAGGATAAAGTGTGGAACAGAACAGACATTTCCCAGTTTTCGATAGAAAACAGGAAATGTGGAAAATGGCAGGCATTTCTCACTGAATTTTCAACTGCACAAGGCACAGGAAAACTGGTGTTTGCAGAGCATCCCTCCTGTACAAAACAGGCAGTGATGAAACCCTGCTAAGAAAGTGGTGGTGAGATTTGGGGAGGCTGGGAGAGACTAGAGGAGACTGGGGGATGTGGCAGACAGGGCCACTGCTGGGCTGGCAAATAAACCCACCTGGCTGCAGAGGCACAATGAGTGCACCTGCAACCAGCTGCTATTTTAATTTGCATTCTGAAACTGCTTCTGGGAGCCCTCCCAAAGCACCACACCAACATCTTGCATTGCTTTTTTGCACCACCACTTTCCTTCTCCCACCCTTGCTCA
The DNA here is from genome assembly GCA_013401135.1 of Cettia cetti. Taxonomy (NCBI): domain Eukaryota; kingdom Metazoa; phylum Chordata; class Aves; order Passeriformes; family Sylviidae; genus Cettia; species Cettia cetti. The sequence continues at coordinate 14,478 of VZUI01056548.1, read as the reverse complement.
GGATTAGCCTTTTCCAGCCTCTGGCTGGTACCACCAGTGCCCTCCCAAGGGATCCATCACAGCCTCATGGGGCAACCATTTCCCATGAGGATTCCTGGAAGCCCAGGGCCTCCTAGAAGCATGTGAGACCCAGGGGATTCTACACCACCACACCTACAGGGGTGCTTGTCTGCTGTGTCCCTATGCATTCCAGCTCTTCCCTATATTTACAGATTCGCATGAAGTAAGGATGGCCTCACTCTGGGTGGTCAATTGCTGTGTAATTAGGTAATCTAATATCTGCCTCAGTGCCACAGAATGCCTGCACCTTGTAGCCACCTGCACATTCAGCTGCTCCCTGAAGGGAGGTCCCCATGTCCTCAGCAGCCCAGAGGGGCTGGGTATGAGCACAGAGGCCAAATATGGGACAGAAAATCATGAATTTCTGTGGTCTGTGAGGTGAAGCAGGAATTGTGCAGTTGAGAGGGGAATCTGCCCAGCCCCTGGTCCTTCCCCAGTGCCTGGCTGGCCCCTCTGGGCTGAGTGGAGCAGGCTTTGAGACAGGGTGCAGGCACTGGCCAAAGACTCCTCTCACCACAAAACCCACTGCCAGCTGCTCCCACCTTGGAAACAGCACTGAGGACCAGGGCTGTGCAGCTGGGAACAGCTCTGCAACATTAACCCCACTCTTCCAGGGCAAGTACCAGCAGCTCTCTGCACTCTCCAGATGTGGAGCATCTCTAACCCCCTGGGGACTGATTTCAATGTGATTTCTGTTATTTCAGCTCTGCTGAACCAAGTGAGTGGAGAATGCAAGCTGGGTGGTTTGCCCCTGGTGGTTTGAGGGTGCCCCAGTCTGGGGGTGACAGTGTTCCCCATTGTGGTGCTCTCTCAGCATGGCTGGGGCTCTGCTAAGGGAAGCCCTGCCAGAGGAAGCTCTGCTTTTGGGATGGAGCTGCCCCACTCCCCAGCCAAGCAAAACCCATCACCAGGGCACTGCTGTAGGGGGTGGTGGGAGCTGCTTTCCCCTTGTGCTATGTCCTGCATAGCTCCTGAATCTCCTCCTTCCAAACATCTCTCACTGGCCCCATTGTGTGTCTCAGGTATCACCCTGCTCCCATAGGATAGGTTGGAGCTGGTGGCAGTCCACCTTGCTTGTAGTGCCAGATGGGGGTTTCCAACCACATCACCAAACTCTGATGTCCTGCCAGAGGAACAGAGTGATGTCCTGCCAGAGTGAGCTGGCCCAGACAGGATATGTTTTCCACCTCCTGGACTGGTTTGCTCACAAGAAGTGAGGGCAGCTCCAGCTCGCAGTGTGAGCTGTGGGGGGTACAACCCCCTCCAGTGCCCAGCCCCACCTTGTGCCTGGGGTAGGGGATCCTCTCACCCTCCAAACCTCCCTGACCTGGGGGAGTAAGGAGTACACTGGTTTGAGTGTTCCTATGAGAATACTGAGCCACCTATGGCTTCTTGGGTGCATCTTTGTATTCTCTTCCCAGAGAAAGCTGATTTCTTTGTGCTGCACTCCAAAACAGCTCAAATGCACTTGTAGGAGACTGCAGAGAGCTGGCTTTTCTTTCCTCTGAGGTGGATGGAACACAAGTAAAATTCAGCATGATGTTTGTGTGAGCTACGCCCTGCAGGACACCCTGTAAGCCTCGGGGCCCAGGCTATGGCAGGATGGGGATAACACAGCCAGATTTAAGCTTGCACTAATTTGATCTCAGTTCAGCTTTAAACTGATTAGGACTCACACAGTGCAATGTTGAATTACTCCAGTTTATGCTTAGATAATAACTACATACAGCTTTCCACTGAATGAATTACATGTGTGTAAACACACCCCTTCTGTAAATCCAAACAAGGTCTTGAAACACAGCTAACCATTCATCAACACACAAACCTGCCACTTCAGATTGCTGCTAATGCTGGGATTCCCCTCCTCTGCTGAGCAGCAAGTCAACCCTCCAGCTCATACATGGCTTGGCCTGCAGCAGCCAGCTGAACATCACCAGCAGGAAAATAACACAGATAAGCAGGAAGGAGAGAAGGAACCTTGTGCAATAAACTTGGGGCACATCTGTCCCTTCCCTGCCACAGCAAACACCAGCTCCTGGGAAGCCATCACTTATCCCCGTGTCCTGCTGGACAGCACCTGCTGCAGGCGGGATTATGGACAGCCTGTCAGAAAGGATCATAGATGCTAAGATCCCATTACAGGTGTCATTCCTTCTGTCAGCACGTGGAGAGCTGGTATCTGCAGCTTCTGCTTGGTGATGGTGAGCTCCAAAGACAGGGAGGCTCCCCAGTGTCAAGCCCTACATGTTTCTGTGGGCTGGAGATAACCCCCAGCAGCAGTGAGTGTTTTGGAATCCTGCAGCAAGGAACAGCATTACTCATTTTGGGCAGTCCCTGGAAAAGTCTCCATTTTTGGTATAAACACTATGGATTGGGAACATGGGAATGATTCATGAAGTCTGAGCTGGGCAAGGCCACTCCACCTTCCCTTCCTCTACTGCACTGAAAGCAATAGAAAACAGATTTTTGTTTTTTCATTATCAAGCTGGGAAAAGACCTCAAAAAGGAAACAATCCATGCTAGGGATGTGTTCAGTTGTGGGCCCTGAACCTCACTCTTACACTGCACCCAATTTACCCAGGAACCAGCTCACTGCCTGAGAGCACCCAGCAGCCAGCAGGGTTTTGCTGGAAGCTGCTGCCTTTGGCACTCTATATCCCTGCATACTAATATGAAGTAAAATGGGATGGTAATTTAATCCTATGCCACTAAAAGCAAAGCATCACACAAGCCTGCTCATCCTCTCCTCTAAGTTTAGCCCAACAGTGTATTAAAAAGCTGCTACTGGATTCTCGCCAGCCTCTACTTAGCTAAACTACCTGACTCTGCAGAAAAGCAGAAAATTCTCCATTCTGTGTTATTTCTGATCCTTGGGAGAATGACCCACATTTATGAGGGAATTTGACCCCCACGGGGTCCACAGGAAGCCAGTGTAATTTGGAGAAATGGAGTGGAGTGACAAAGGCTTTCTTGTGATCTTGGGCATGTTTTCTGCTGCCTGGAGCTGGGCTGCTGGAATCTCAGCTCGGAGCTCCTTCCATCCCTCCACTGCAAGCCCGTACACAGTAATGAATAAATCTGTCCCTGCTCACTTATAAATAGTTTATAAAAGGTTCATAAATAATTTCTAGATGTTTTAATGAATAGTTAATCAATTGTTGCTGGGCCCAACAGGTCAGCAGATTGCTTAAATCCATCAATCACAATGGCTGCTAGTGAGATTATAAGCATCAGTAGGACACCACCTATGTCTGTGATGGGCTCATAGTGGCTACAAAGGGTTAATAAGTAATTAATAAAAGATGTGAGTGCTCTTTTAATTAAGAGCTGTAGAGGGCCATTGGAAAAAGCATTCCTGGAAAGCCACAGGCAGCACAGCAAACAAACATCTGGACCTGGTTTTGCAACCCTGCCTCTGAGGAGCAAAGGTAGAGAGGTGCCAGCCTGGCCCAGCAGGCAACCCAGCTGCCTGAAGAGCAGCAAATCTCCCTTGTTCAAGCTGATTCCTGAGAAGAATTACCTGCTCCTAGCGCCCTCTCTGAGCCTGGAGCCTGCACTAGAGAGCTCAGCCACCTCATGCCCAGCTGCTGCAGGAGCATCATCCGTGCTCCAGCTGCTGCTGGTAAGGTACCAGAAAGGGAGGAGACATGGATTCTCGGGAAAACAAGACAATTCCTACTTTGTGGGGTTCTGGCCTTGCTCTTCCCTCCTGGGGGGTCTGGGGTGAGCAGCCCACTGCCCAGGGGTTGGGTGACACACGAAGTGCCACATCGAGGAGTTGTGCCCTGGCAATAACATGCTTGGTGTTTGGCTTCCTTAGCAGAGGCTCTTTATTATCATTAAGCATGGAATACTTCTGGATGATAAAAGCAATTAAGTGCAAAAAAAGGTAATGATCCGTCCCATATTGCATCCAAAAGATATGAAAATTCCTCATAAAATTATCACCCTAACACAGAATGGGACCTAAATATCTTTATAATGTAAGACAGAAAACTTTGCTTACAGTCAGAACATTTATAAGGCATTCAATTAGCCACTGGAGGGTTTCTTAGTATTACCCAATTCTCCATGAGCACAGAGGCAATTACAGGAGATTCTAACTTTTTAAATTAAAGACAAAAGGCAAGAGAATTTGGATAAAACCTGTTCCCAGGTTCAGCCTGGAACATACATGCAGAGGAAATTTCATGCGGATCAGGCTTAATTTGCTGCACAATTTAGCTCAGAGCAAAGCGAGACTCTTCCCACTCCTTTGCTGGAAGATCCTTCTGGATGGGAAGGGGACCAGTACATGATGTACTGTGCTGTGAGCTGCTCCTGGGGGTGCTAGAGCAGGGTGCCATCCCTCATCCCACCCCCTTTACAATATTCCCAAGCCCTTGGGCAGGGATCCCAACCCCAGCTGCTCTGGGGGAATCCATATTGGGGACCCCCATGCCCCCTGTTCCTGGCCTCTGGGTGTTGGCAGTGGGTATCTGTGCCTTCAGCCTGTGCTGGCCCAGGGCCACTCAGCCCCTGCACACCCCTCCACGCATCACTGAGCCATGCTGCCATGCCCAGGGACTAATTTAGGCTGAAAATAAGGTGTATATCTGTAACGGGCAGTTAATGGTGAGGGTAATCAATCACAGCAGCAGATTAGCCAGGGACATGATGGATTACCTGATCCTGGCACCTTTAAATCACGATGAGTTTCTCCTTCCAAAGCTGCTCGGGCTGAGCCAGAAGCAATGGGCTCAGTGATGCATCACCCAGCCAAACCTCCCCACAAACTGGCACTGTGGTGGGAGCCCCCATTCCCACCCACCTGCCATGGGCTACCAGGGCTCTCCCACCCTGGGAAAGGGCAGCAGCAGGAGGGGAAACTCTCCCTGCAGGGGTGGGGGTGGGGGGGGGTGGGGGGGCTTTGGTTGCTTCCTCCTGAATTATATTTTGAGAACATTTCAATGGATCAAGGTGTCAGATCCGTACTGCTGCCAGCAAACACTATTTTCTTTTAATAAGGAGAGAGCAGCAGGTCATTTCATCTGCTGTATCTGCTCTGCTCCTCCCCTGGGGAGGTAGGGCTGCACCTTCTCAGCACCAGCACCTCTTTTCTCCTCTCAGGGTGGCTGTGGCAGCCCTTTTCCCCTCAGCAGGAAGGCAGCAGCATCCCAGCATAGCTCCTTCCCTGCAGTTTGTGAGGATCCACACCCCCCCGCCCCCCCCTACACATTCCTAAGGGTGTTTGCTTCACCAGAGCTGTTCCACACCACCACTGCCTCACAAAAGCACCAGTGGCAGCTCCCAAGCATGTGCTCCCCATGACAGATGAGCAATTTCACCACCAAGGCAACAGTCTCCAGAGGGATCCAAAGCCATGCCTTTCACTTTGCTTTTGGCTCCCGAGCCTGGCAGCCTGGTTTGGCTCACAGGCAGAGCCTTGTCTCCAGCCACCAGTGCCAGACACTCCTCACTGGCTGCCAGTGCAAGCCAAAATTCTCCTGCAGCCACACACCAGCCTGGTGCCTTCCCAGGCTGCAGGGACCACAGGGCCCCTGGTGCAGCCACCGGGGCCACCAGCCCCACAGCCACATCCCAAAGGACCTGGGCAAGCAGAAGCACCATGGAGAGCAGCTGCGTGAGCCCCTGCATGGCGGTGGTTGTGGGGTGCCCTCAGGCTGGCACAGACCACTGAGAGTCACTGTGTGGTGGGTAGGAATGAGACAGGCTCCTCTTGACACCACCCTGCTGCTGCACACCCAAACTCTCCCTGTAAAACCAGCCCTGTTGGAGCAGTCTGTGCTGTTCCTAGGACAAAGTGTGCAGGGGAAGGAAGCAGCACAGAAAGGTGAAGTGAAAGTTAATATAGCTGCATAAACCAACTCAGACACCACATGGGGAGGATGCAGGAAAGCATAATGCCAGAAAGGACTTTTTTGTTTTGTTTGGGGTGGGGGGGGTGGGGGGGGTGGGGTGTGGGGGGGGTGGTTGGTGGGTTTTTTGTTTTGTGGAGTTTTTCTGGTGTTGTTGAAAAGCAAAGCTCTCTACTACTTTTTCCAAAGCACTTGGAAAACCTGAGCATATCATGACTCCCTCAGGGCATTCCCTCACAGTCTCTGGCATTCTCCACGCCACGCTCTCTCTCCATGGGTATCAGACAAAGGGTGTGCACACTGATGAACCCCTTGCTGCAGAGCATTTTGATGCTGTGGTTTTGCCAGTACTGAGATCACTGCAGTGGGGCCAGGTGTTGGAGGCAGGGCTGCAGGCAGCATCCCCTGCCAGCATCCCCAGGGTCTGACACCCATCATTTCGTTCTACCCAGTTGATCCCAGTCAGCATTAAAGTCATGCTTTGGCATTTCTGAGTTGCTGCTGCTCAAAGAAATCACTCTATGCATAATATGGCAGTGCTGGGTGTCTGTGCTGCCTTCCCCATGTCCAGGTGAGGGAGAGAAGGGCTGTGAGTGTGCAGAAATTCCTCACTGAGACAGCAAGTTCTGCCACTTGGGGCACTCACATTCAGCAAAACAATAGCGGGGGAAAGAGAGTGTTTACAAATCTATATATTCATACCTATATGTATGTCATTATGCTAAGTCATGATGAGACAAAGTGGATTGGCTACAGTCTTGATGTGCTAAAATTAGGTTTTATGTAAAATAAGTATTTGCTTCATGTAGGGCATGTTGGTATTAAGATTTATTTTCATCCTGACTTGTATTACTGCTTGGTATGATTGGGCAAAGCCCAGGGCACATGCATATCGTTTCCATTCATAACATCTACATGGATTCATGACCTAGCTAGCGAGCTGAATTGCCTTGCAATCTTTTTTCCACCGCAGAAAGCTTAATAACTATATCAGTCCTAGAGCAAAAAGAGACCCCATGTATTTGCTCTGCAAGAAAAGCTCTTGAATGGAGTTATAGGAGGCAGTCAGTCACACCAACTCCCTAACACCCATTACCCATGTGGACTCATTTCCACGAGCAGGTGTCTGTGGGACTAACAGTGGATGCCAGGACAATAAAGGTTAGTGGACTGATTGCATTAAAAAAAATCCATTGAGCTTATTTACTTCAACTGTTTAACCAAATGGCTTTGGCAAAGGCAGTTTGCTGTTGTGAAGAAAGCATAAATTGAATACTTACAGACGTGGGCATGGGCATGAGGGGCTCCCTGCTCCTGCAGCAATAGAAATACTGTTACCATCAACAGGTGGAAACAGTGAGTTAAATAATAACTTTTATGTCCCCTGGGGCTTTCCTGAAGAACATTCCTTCCTGGGGCAGGGCTGTGAGCAGTTAGAGCCCAGGGGTGTCTCTCATGGGAAGCAGCATTTATCTCCTGGGAACAAAAGGTCCATCGCTAACAGCAGCCAGGGAACTGAGGCTGCCCATGGGGATCAAGGAGAGGAGACGAGAACAGAGTGGGAAGAAGCACCTGTTTATCTGCACAGGACAGGAAAACAGGCAGTTTGGTTTCTGCTGCAGAGGGGCAAGGATGACAGGAAAGGCGCAGTGTGCACCAGGAACACTGCTGAGAAACAGCCCCTTCCAGAGACCTCTGCTCATCCTTGAAAGAAAAAACTCCTGCCTGCTGGTGGGAGAGTCACAGCTAGTTTATTAGAAGGAAGATGTGAGTTTATAGAAAGGTTTTCTCAGATGGGCAGAGATCCATGAAGGACTGGCTAAAGCCCTGGGTTTCTGGGGTCAGGGCTGAGGTGTGACACCCTGATTCAAGTGAGGAGATGAAGATATACACACTGAGAGACCCTGGCCAAGTGTTTGGAGGAACTAGGGTCCCTGGCTCAGCTGAGAGACCAGGTAGTTTTGTAAGAAAAGGAGCACACTGAGGGTTTGTTATACGTCTCCATGAGAGTTATTTTGGAGCACTGCTGCTGGAGACAGCAATGCTGCTGGGACTGTGAAGAGTTTTGCAAGAGGCTGCTTCCCAGGTGAAGGCTGAGGCACAGATGCTCAAACCAGCTCTCCTTGGATGTGGCTGAAGCGGGGTTTTTATGTGCCAGTTACAGAACTGACATGAGGAGACACTGCTTTTGTTTGCTTTTTAAGAAGAAAGAATGTTATCAGAAAAAGCCAGCTGTAGAAAGGAAGCTTTTATTGGATGCGTGTGGAGCAATCACCACTGGCTTCAGTATAATTAAACAGAAAGGTATTAAAAAACAGGCTGGTACATGAGAGCTTCATCCTGAAGAGGAGAGAATAGATGAAGGGATCTCCAGCCTCTTCCATGTGAGTAGTTTTCTTCTTCTTTGGCTTATTGCCCACTTTTCCAAGCAGATGCCAGGACACAGCACCCATGGCACCAGAGCTGTAGGCTCTGAAGCCACAGACCACAGAGCTGCTATTGGCTGCCATGGCCCCTTCCCCTCCTCCTGCTGTCCTGGGGCTGGGTGCTCCCTGCAGGACACTGCACCCTTGCTTCCAGCTCCACTGAAACACATAAGCGCCGCTTCATTCCATGCACGTGGCTTTTAAAAACATCCATGTCACAAGTGTCAGCATCGACCTTCACAGCTGCCATGGTGATGAGCACCACAGAGAAGCCTATAAATAACATCAATGTGCCACACACTGGCCCTTTTATGAACCCCACTCTTTTTGATTTACTTATATGCAAGATATTTTACAGGACAACCCAATTAAGTGAGACAGATGCCTGATGATGGATTCCCTTTGATGGCTTGCAAACACATTATTTTAAGCCAAATAAAAGGATGCAGAAGACCAAGGGAAGTTAGTGGTGTGATTTTGTGTTACCCTACAACCTCTACAGCACCAGTCACTGGAGAATGCCCCAGTGGATGAGATGGGCAGAACTCACCAGGCTGGAAGTTTAGGAGGGTTCTGAGTTTCTAGGATGCTACAAGAATCCTGCAGCCTGGTTACACACATTTTTGTCTATGGCTCAACCTGAGCTGGTCACTCTGCTGTCAACGGATTGCAAAAGTGTGCTTGGCCACTTTGTGCTGGACAGGCCATGAACTCTGTGTCAGGCCACCTAAAGCTCTCACTTGGGGGTGTTTTGGTGGCATCAGCACCCGCTGTGCATCCAAACTCAGTCCTTTTTCCTGCAACCAGGCTATTCATCCAGGCTTCCACCACTTCTTCTGCATGGTCACTCCTCACCCAGCAGCCACCAAAAGTAATGTTTCACTTGGCAGTTTCATCTGACACTCTGCCATCCCAGTAGGAATTTCTGTATTCCAGATAAGCAATACAGACATAAAACAACAGACTCATGGCTTGCATGGCATGTCTCTCTCAGTCCCTAACAAGTCACTACTATTCTGGGAAAGCCTCTTTCACTCTTTAGACCCACTTCCATCTTCTCTCCCAAACAAACAGCCATGATAGACAGGCCTCATCCCAGAGCTACTCGAGCCAGATGATTTTCCCCAGTTTGATCTCATCTTTCTTATGCTCTGCCTGTACACCACTGTACCTCTGGGTCAGGGGAGAGCATTCCCAGCAGACACAGGAGGGAAAAAATGGTTATTCACTGTAGATATTACTGAAGTTGCTTTCTGTGTTGCTCTCTGAGCAAGGCAGTGCCTGGATCCTGCCTGAGCTCTCTGGGAGGTAGGGGCAAGAAAGCCCTCATGGCACATGGGGAAAAATACGGGTTCCTCACTTACAAATAAACACAGCAGCATTTTTTTCAGGTCTTTTTGGCTGGAGCCCAGAATTGGATTCAGGCTCAAATGTCCATTTTTAGATTTTTGATATTGAATGATTTAAAAATATTGAGAAAAGCAGGGGCCTCATAAAAGCCAATTCAGTCACTTGAAAACCCAATTTCCCCACAGTTTTTCAAACAGAGGAGGTTTTGATCAGCTGTGGTTTGACATTGAGTTGACACCTGAACCCAGGTGGCTGGAAGGTTAATGAAGACCAATGAGCCCCAACAGCCACCTAAACCACCCAAGCTCCATGATTACTTGGCTTCAGGTGTATAAATTCCCCCTAATTCCACATCAAGGCTGTCAGTTCTCCCCTCCCATTCAGCATCTTCTCCTTTTATGTCTGCAGCATTTTTCTCCACTCTTTATTCCCTTCTCTCTGCATGTTTGTTTTTTTTTTTTGTTTGTTTGTTTGTTTGGGGTTGTTTTTTTTTTTTGTCTTTGCCAAGGAAATGGAGCATAATACAACTTTGCAAAGTTCTTTTGCAACTATAAATTTCCTATGCTCCCCCTGCTAGACTTGGGTGTGAAGAAGGACTTCTAGTCTCATGAAATTCCTGTGAATTTGACACAAGATCCGTGTAGGACTGCAAGGATTCATCGTTAAAGCCTGCTTATAAAGAGGACAGAGTTAATTACAAAGTTATGAGCCCCACCATGACCTCCACCCAGAGTGAGGGAAGCACAAGCATTGCCTGAGGTCTGAGGGCACACAATGCTACTTGAGGTGAAAAACCATGCTGGTTATTAGTTGGGATGAGTTGTGTAGCTTCAGATAGTGTGGGAATATCAGAAAAGTCAAGAAATCAAAGGAGGAATCAAAGACAACACAAGATTGATTTCTGTCAGGGAAATAAGAACTGAACAAGCCAGTGATTATGCTGCTGCACCTTGCAGAGGGATGGGGAGGACTGGAAGGAAGAGGCTCCCATTCCCGGTGAGACCAGGGTGGTTTGCTGCTTTGCTGCAGGCTGAAAACCAGCAGTCATGCTCCCCAAAATTTAAGATACATAAGGGGAACTCAAACAAGAGTAAACAAGAAGCTGAGTGTTTTGCAAAGTGATTAAAAGAAAGCTTTAAAACAGAAGCCTGTAGCTCCACTGGTAAATTAATTATCTGGAAGCTACCCAGGAAAAGGTTGTGTTGCAGCAGCATTAACCTCAGTACCATCCCTGGTGAGTGGTAGCAGGAGACTGAGGGCAAGGGGAAGTGATGCTCAGCAGAGCCACAATGCAGCAGGTTCTCCTGGAAAAAACAGGGAAGCTGTTGCCAGTCAGGACTTCACTCACAGAGGCAAACTTCAGCAGGAGCTTAAAGACTGGTTCTAGAAGAGAATCACAAGGTTACAGTCCACAGCAGGGAGCACTTGCTCAGACATAGAACTTGACCAGCCTTAGCACGAGGTGCTGCTGGCACATCTACAGGAATTCCCTTTGCTTTTTTAGTGTAGGCATGCAAGTCCACAAGGGTTAACACAGGCTGTCCTACCTTTAATAACTCAGGACCTTTAATAATAAAGTTGATTTCAGGCTACAGTTTAACCTCACTGTGTAAATGATGGCCAAGGGCAAGGTGTGGCTATAAAAAAGCAAACCTGCATTGCCTGGCTCTGCTGCTGTTGCAGAAATGAGCCCACAGGGAACAGACAAGTCATCCCAGGGCAGCAGCAGTGGCAGCTGGAGCTCTTTGCCAATTGCTGAGGACAACCAGGGACCTGCCATTTGCTTGCTGCCTTGCTGTGTCTGTGTGTGGGAAGGGTGAGGGCACACTTGCACTCTGCCTGGTTTGCAAACAGCACAGGGGGAAAAGTTCAGCTGGGATGCCTGAGTTGGAAAAGAACAGCTACATATGAGGATTAGTAACACTGTTTTTTCCTTAGCTGCAACTACTAGCAAGACTCCAGAGATGTGCTTGCCTAAGCAGGTAATGCTCTGAGCCATTTAATGGTGCTGGCCCAAAAGCAGCTACCTGGGGCCTGTAATACCTGGGGACTGACAAGGCCAGAGTGCCTCCAGCTATTTCAGCAGAGTGTAAATACCAGGAATGTGGCATGGCCTGAAAATACACACATCCCCATTTACTTGTGCAACAGCCAGTGCAGCAATGGGACATGGAGAGGCTTCTTTCATTTGGGAGGCCAGAGTGTTCCTCTGATACTTCTAGCCCTGAGGCTGTGAGAAGTCTGGATGCTTACAAAGTGCTCATCTGTTTGTTCACTCCAGCTTCACAACCTGAGAAACCCACTTAAGGAACCCAGGGAAGCTGAGTGTTTGTTGCCTCCATGGGTGCAAGGACCTGGATCCCTTCCAGATGCTTCCTCTGAGAGAAGGAAAAGTTGTGATGGGCTCATGAAACCCAACAAAAATTTCCTTATGTATCCCAAGCATCAAATCCACATTCAAAGCAGGCTCTCTGCACAGCTGGACTCTCACATGGGTTTGTCTGCAGAGCTGTCACAGTCTGAGCCTCTGCTTTGCAGCCAGATTTTTGTATTCTGTGCTGATTTCCCAAGGGTCTTCATTTGAGCTTATCATCCCCATGGGGATCAATAGGACTGCAGCTGCTGTCCTAGCATCTGCAGCCAGCTCTGCTGAGCAGCAGTGTGGTCTGATGGATAAAGCAGGGGCTGGGAGCCAGGAGCACTGAAAGCCAGCCCAGCTCTGCCAGGAGCCTCTGCCCAGGGCTCAGTCACACTGATCAGTGTCTTCAGAGCCATCCCAGCCATGTCCCAGCCGGACACTGTCACTGGTGACCTCATGTCTGCCTGATCATCAGGGAGAGCACTGAGGAGCCCCGTGGGTGGAGCAGGCAGAGGAGAGCAGGCAGGGTCTACTCCTTCCACATCCCACCCCAGCCCTTCACTTGGCTCTGACATGTGGAGCTGAATGCTGAAAGTCTGCAGCATCCATGGCCAGGATCAAGCGAGAGGAAAGGAATTAAAATAGCCAGGGCAGGCCTGCATTGTGGCAATGGGCAGGTGGCTGAAATACCTCCTCTGCCCCAGCTCCACCTTTTGGGACACACCTGGGAAGGGGTCCTCCTGCAAAGAAGCCTGGTGGCTGCAGAGACAAGCACTGCTTGCTAGCAGAGCCTTTCCAATCTCCCTGAGTCCTTCTGGCCTTTGCCAGCCTCTTCTTGGAATTACAATTCCGTAGAATTACAGGTCCAACATCAGGCTGGAACAGCCATACCACAGACCAGTAGCCACCTGAGGTGATGTGGACCCATAGCTCTGGGTTAGAATCTTGATTAGCATCAGCTGCATTCCTTTTTGTGGTGATCCTGAGATCCACAACTAATGAACACTTCCTGTTTTACTACTACCTATTAAATATCTATATTAATGCCTCCCTGTCCTCCTTCACTCTTTGCTCCATGGTCACTGCCCAGGACAGGCATTCAGCAGCAAAAGCTTTGTTAACATAACTATGTAATGATGCCATCCTAGCCCCTTCAGTCTGGAGGAGCTGGATCTACAGGAAAGGACCCTTGTTCCCCAATCAGAGCACAGAGCCACAACAACATCACATGTGGTGCCACTGGAGCCAGGCCCACCAACGTATTTGCCTGCTACCACACTCCTTCAGCTGAAATAACATTCCAGTGGAAAAATTATGGATGCCTGTGTTTGCAGTGATAGATTCTGCATCTGGTTATTAATCTTTTGCAAAAGCTTGATGTTATCTTGCATGGAAGTAATATTAGGTTAAACAGCTGTTGATAACTTATGTCCCATTATCTGCAATTTCATTCAAGGCCAATATTTACTCACATCCCAGAAGCACTGTTGCATTTCCAATGTCACTGTTTGTGAAGTCTAATGAGAGAAATTTTTATTAGGTCTTAGGTACTCAGAGGACCATGTTACCCAAGTACCTCCTAATCCTGAATGTGAGACACAAGAAAACTCTGCAGGGGTACAGGGCCTGGACATGGTGCACCATTGCAGAGGAAAGCTAATCTGGAGGAGGAAACCTAACTGGGGGAGGAAACCTAGGTTGGGGAGCTTCTCCTGCAGCCACAAATTTGCTGACCCAAATTCCCCACCGCCTGCATCCTGCACCAGCCCCTTGCCAAGCTGCTGTTTCTCATCCTTCCGCCCTAAGAAGCCAGGTCAGCCATGGGCCAGCAGATCTCAAAAGGTCGCAGCAATCAGTGTGACCCTTTCCCTTCCCTTTTTCATCCTCTAATTCAACCAAAGGATCAGAAGAGACATCCCCTGCCACTTCACTTAGTCGCTCACACTAGTGTAGGTAGGTTACTCTTAGCTGAAGAAAATATTTCTCTGGGCTTTCATTGTGGACACTGTCAGGAATGTGTCAGTGGTTTGCTTCATGGTGTTTTTCCAGGGAGTCCATTCTCTTCTTTTTCACTTTTGCTGATGCTATAACAGTGTGGCAAAGCCTTAGGCAAACTTAAGACCCTGCTGTGCTGGATGTGGCAGAAGCAATGATCAGAGAACAAAATTTGCATCCAGAAAAATAAGATCTCTGCAGTATAACTACTCCCACCACTATCAAAGGACTGGGATGGAGACTGGGCATTCTGGGATGAGTTCCCAGGTGTTTCCCACCTGCACAGGCACTTCCATGCACACAGAAGAGCTCCTGCTGTCCCTGCTTCAAGTTTTCAGGTGTGAAGGCAGTTTCCCAGTGAGCTGCACAACCTGGGCTCCTCTCCTCTCCTCTCCTCTCCTCTCCTCTCCTCTCCTCTCCTCTCCTCTCC
>VZUI01056546.1:0-13943 GCA_013401135.1 Cettia cetti | reverse complement strand
CAGCAGGAGCTGCTGCAGGCACAGTCAGGGAATGGTTGGAGTCAGGATGGCTGAGCTGTAAAGAGGAATAAACCAGGACCCTTTGCATGCTGTGATAAACAAGAAGTCTGTGTCTCAGCTCATTTCTGCCCTCTAAAAAGAGGTCTGCTGCAACAATTTAGCACAACTTTTTTTTTTTTTTTTTTTTAATTGAGAGTAGTTATCCTAGTTCATAATTTCCTTTCCATTTTCTGTAGCAAATAATGTACCTACATCAGAAGGACAGGGAGTTTGCCATTTTAGTTCCAAAGCAATGGCTAAGCATTCTAAATTTTCTCTAAGTGCAAATATTATAAGATATCTTTTTCAGATTTTTAAAGTCAGTTTTTTACTTTGGAAGTACTGAAGTTTGGATACTCCATCTTGAGCAAGTTCTTTTTTCCTCTGTTTTTCTGTTGGCAGTCAACTTAACAAGAACATCCATGAGGCTGAATAAATAATGACAGGTAGAAATCCAGGATAAGGGTAACAGGATGATGTGCACAAACCTTGCAGCTCTTTTTTGCACCTTTCTATTAAAATAAGTAGTTATTAAATAATACAAGTCCTCAGAGGCCTCCTCTGTGTGAGATGTGTATATAGCACTTGAAAGTCACAGTGATGCCAAGGAATATAGGAAGTTGTATTAAAAATTAACACCATTACTGTTTTATAGGGCCCAAAGTACTGTAAAAAGCCAGGGATACATTTTCATGACCACTGAGTTTTCAATGTATTACCATTTAAGACTTCTGAAAAGCTGCTTTTTACCAGCTGCTAATAAATTATTTCTATATGACTGTTTTGCTAAAACAAGAGAATAGCAACAGATTATGGATGTTCAGTAGTAAATGTCTGTATCTTCTCTAACTACAGGTTTTCTCAATAATTGTCAAGATACTTTTATTCTTGTTAGAAAGCCTTTAGTAACTTCCCTCTGCTGCCACTTAAACATAAGTCAAGCCCAAAAACCAACCCTCATAAGCTACACAAAACCAAGGCAGACCTTGAAGGCAAACAAATACCCAGATACCACCACAGAAAATCAGCCAAACAAAACCCCACAAACTGCTACCACAAAAAACCTGATCAAAGCAAAACCAAGAAAACCCCCCAAAGCCCAGGAAATAATTTCTTCCATTTTCTGCATGTTTTCTATAGAAGCTGGGGCCTTCAGACCCACAAGTAGATTCTGTCATTTCATTTGTTGAAGTAATGGGTAAAAATAGGTTTGATAGTGTTTGAGTTCAGCCACTTGAGGGGGTAATGCATAGAAAGCATGAGGATGAAAAGGTAACACCTGCTTCTGCCAAGCCAAGAGGGTTTTTATCTCTGTGCTAGGGAGACTTTTTTGCTAAACATTGTACAGTGTTTGGGCAGTGACGTGCAGAGCATTGTCTCATGTTGAACTTCTCTTCTGCAGGCTGTAATAAAAGTATGTGCCTCACTTGGTGGTCTCTACTCTGCATTGAAATTGAAATAGTTGTGTTTCCAGGATGGAGGAAGGAAGAAAGCATATCTATCTATCTATCTACATATATATTTTTTGTGTATGTGTATGAGCTGCCCTTTAGGGAGTGTTTTGGATATTTTCCTGCTTTATTTCATTGTGACTCTGAATTTAAATCTTTCTAATTTCTGTTAACTTCAAGTTAATGTGTTTTATGGTGGTATTGTGCGTAAGTAGGGCATAACCCAAAACCTGGCTGGAGTACATGGAAAATTACTTCAGTTTGAAGGCAAATGATTGCTTTAAAATTGAGTATTTGTGCTGCCATATTAATTGTGCTTTTGTCATAGTAATTGAGTTGGTGTTACCTAGTAAATCTGTCAGAGGCCATTTTACTTGCTATCCACAGCACTTTTAGGATTTAAGGAAAAAATTCAGAAGTCATTGGTGGTTTTTTCCCCTCTCTTACATTCTTTCTCAGTGTATGAGAAAATAACAAATAAGGAAACAAATCTAGCAAGTTTTTTTTTCTGATTAATTTAAAGCTACTTTTATTCAGTGTCATACCAGTTAGAGATACAGACCTGAAAAACAGGTCTGAATTTGTAGCTCAGACTTTCCTATTGCAATGTAATAATAGTTACTCTGGTCACGGGGACTGCAGGGAAGTAAAATGATGAGTAATGAGATGGGTTGGGAGAGATTTCCTTGCATTTAGTTGAGACTGGGGTGAAGTGGAAAATAGAGATGTGTAGGTAGTGTGTGCCTGGGGGAGCAGGGTGGGTCGGAGCTGTGCTGTTACCTTAATAACCAAGTCAAGTGGATGTTGTACTTTCAGGTAGCTCTTCTGTTTTATTAGTATTGATGCTCTTCAGACTCTTCTTTCATTCTGACAGAGAGTTTCTGTTTTTCTCATAAGTCTCCATGGAGACTTTTTGTAGTTGACGTTAGGAGAGGTTATGTACACACAACGTTGTCTTGTCATCCATAACTTCTCAGTTCTCTAAACTAATCCCAAGCATTTAAGTGTGTGATGGCTCTATTGCAGTCCTGTACGTAAGAAAAGACATGCTAAAGAGGAGAAGGCTGTTTGTCTTGGACAGTGTTTTTCTGCCATGCTCATTTTTTGGTGTCAGGCTTCTGACTGATGCCAAATGCTGGCTGGATTAGTAAAAAAGCTTGCAGTTTATAAATTCAGAGATCAGCTCTCGTGCGTATTTCAATTATTTGGCATACTAAACCAGAAAATCAGATAAGGAAATTTCAAAGTGCCGGTCCTTTGGCTACTAATAGAGTGATAAAACTTTTTACTTTGGCAAACAGATTGTTTGCAAGATAGAGTTTTTGGTTTTGCTGACGACATTTAACATTACCTGTTAATTCTTTGTTGTTGTGGCCCAGGCTTACGTGCTAAAATGTCTTTTATACGAGGGCCAGCAGAAACAGTTTTCAGTGTATTGTATGTAATATTCAGTATTATATGTCGTATTTCCTGAATTCTGAGTCATAAGTTTACAATAATTTATTTCAAAAATGGGACACTAAAATACATTTTTTTAAAAATATATGTTGTGCATGGATGTATTTTTGGGTAGCATCTGTCAATACTGTCATCCTAAACAAATTAATAGACTGTAGTAATTTTTTTTTTCCTTTCGTGGTGTCTGTATCAGATGTTCCAGTAAAAGAGTAGTTAGTGCAATTTGTCTGTGTTGTGAAGGGTTTTTTTTCTCCTTTTCCAATCCTCCCAGTAGCCATCGGTTGTGTAGGGAAGGTTGGAAAAGCAAGGAAAGAATAAACCTGAAAGTGTAGGGCATTTTCCTTACACTGTAAAAATAATCTCCTGAATAAATAAAATAGTTAAACAAGATCTTGCAGGTCCAGTGAAGAGAAATTCAGGGTTGATGATTATTATGGAATTATAAAACTGGAAGCTTTCACATTATATCAGAAGTAAATGTGACATAGAATACCCTGGTTGTCAGTGGATTCATTAACTTAAAAAGGAGAGATTTTACACTGGCTGCTACTGCTGATGTGTTTGGTTGTAGGTCAGTGGTATAAGAGTTTGGTACTTAATTTGTCAGGTTAAGGAACACAGAGGACTGGAATTGTGGTGATGCACAGTAATTTTATAGCTGATGGATCGTTGCTGAAAGAAGCTCTTGTGCTGCTGTGCTGTCCTGGCAGTTCTCAGCTCCTGTAAGAGCCACTTGAAGGGCAAGTCTAGGAACTGCCCTTGGGCTTTTTGAGCAGAACACCAAGGATTGGTCTTATTCCTACCAGGCAAAGGGTAAAGGAAGTGGAAAGGTGGCTTATAACCAACTTCCACTTGCCCTCTGGTCCTGCGCCGCTGCTCTGAGGCTCTGGGCCAAGCATACATAATGTGGAAGACGTGCTAGTAAACCACATCGTTTGAAGATAGAGAATATATGCAATTTGCAACAATTTGTACAGATTGTGGAGGAGGTTGTGTTTAATATGTAGCTTAGAAACAAAGTTATGTTACAGGCTTAACTGTGTGAGGATTTTGTAATAATGGCCAGTTTGCATCTCAGTCTTAAAAAAAGAGAAGAAATCAGAGTACTTCCAGACATGTTAGTCTCGTATGACAGACTCTTCATTCATCAGGAGTTGAAATCTTGCCTGTCTTTTCGCTACTAGAAAGCAGTAGCTCCCTTGTACAATCCCAAAGGCTTTGTGCATTCTAAAGAATGTGAAAGGTATTTCTTAAAGTAAATTCTTTTGTGCTCAGGGAAAGTTTACCTCCAATGTTTAAATGTTTCAGCTTGACTGAGGAATAAAATGTTTTAGTATGAATTGTAGTTAACTCGGGTTGTGTCATTTTGTTTGTTCTATACATCTCATGTGAAGGATTGAGATGGTTACCAGTGGAGTATTATTTTTTCAGTGTATCAGGACCTAATTTTGCCTTTACTCATTATATTAATTTGTGTCCTTTGAAGCCGGTTTTTAAGTATGCCCTCTCTTTGGCATGCTAAACTACAGCATTAGCTGTTCTCCAGAATGTAATTAAGTGATTGGAAGTTATTGCTACTAAGGGAAAGAAAACATCTACCGTTCATCCAGAAATAAAACATTATAGCAATTCAAGCCAAATAGGATAAATAGCCCCTGGCTATTCTTTTTAAAATGTCTAGGTCAAATGCCTAAGCTTTAATCATGAAACTTGTTGGTATGTATGGAGATATTTACAGATATTTCTGTTTTTCTCTACAGACCTGACTTAGGTCTAAAGGGTTTTTTACTGTTACTGAAAACAATAGAAGTCTGTGTTGGTATGCATTGGTTTAAATGTATAGCATATTTATGTAATAACCCAGCTTTTATGGGTTTGTTTTCTTGCTTTTGTGAGATGCTGTGTGATGTAAAATATTCTGATGCTTTTACTCATGCAGAAGAACTCCAGAAGGGCTACTGAAGTTGAATCTGTTGCAATTACTCTGCAAATTGGAATTGATCCAGCAGAGAGATCCTTGAGGTAGTCCATCAGAATCCGTGAAGCTGCTAAAAGAAAAGAGCTGTATTTAAGCTAATAAGGAGTAACTGCATCACCTCTAAAACTAAGAGTAGTGTGATATAGGTGAGAATTAAAAAAATAAAGCTTAAAATTATTAGGAGTTAAGTCTATTCCTTTTTTTTTTTTTTTTGTGAACTAAAAAGAAATGGAAAGTTTCATTTCTTAAGGTAATGTTTACTTTTAAACCTATGCCAAGCTTCCTGTACAGTGTGCATTATCTACTTCAAAGCAGCATTAGATCATTCATTCTTTCATTAATGAATCACTAGAATTATTTGTTCGACAATGAATCACAAAGCAGGTTTGAATGAAGCTTATTGAGGAGTGTATTATTGCCAAATTTGCATCACAAATGCTGTAGCATATATTTCATTTGTGTTCATTGACTTACTGATCCTGTTTTCCCCTGCTGCTCCTTTCCTGCCACCCTGCCTCATTTTATCTCATTCTCTGAAAGGACAGCTGAATTTCAAATTTAATGCCTTTGATAGCTGCTTAATTTTCTTTTCTCTTGCTTTTATGTGATAATTTACCAGCCCATCACTTCTGTAGTTAAGAATCTGTCCTGGCTATAAAATGCATGATTTGCTAACATTATTTCTTACGAGTAAGGTTAGAGGTAGAAATGATTACACTGAAATTATCTGGGTAGATGTTCAGAAATCTATAAAACACAGAATTTTACAGCATGAAATTAGCCAAGAATGTAGATACTGTTTTCTGAGTCACGTTAAAGAAAATATGAGGTGCTAGTGCCTGGAAGCAGTCTACACTTCTGTGTAGTCTGTGGAAGTGTGTTATTTAAGTTCAGTTATTATTCAGGGTAGTTTCTAATACTGCCCTTTTTCTGGTATCATAGGTCAGTTTTCATCTGTGTCAGATTTGAGTTACAGGTGTGTTTTGACTTTCAGTGAATTCCGTGTTATCTTCAAGAGCTTTCTTCTGTTGTTCAGACTTGCAGCAGTGTCCCTGTTGTAACAGTGTCTTGGGTGGCATTAGCAACAGATCACATCTCTGAGAAGATAACATTCTGAACATGTTGGTCCAGTCAGTAAACCCCCACAATATGTTTGTCCAGTCAGTTCAGCATCTCTGGCTGTTTCTGAATGTGCTTGATTCTTGATAGAAGAAAATTGTCTTAGTGGTGTAGTGATTGTGGGGGGATAACCTGGAAGTTCATAACGTGTTGAGTTTCTCATTTGTCCTGCTTCATTTTGTATGGCACATAATGCTCTGGGTAGTTGGCTGGAGGATGTTCTTGGTGCAGTAGTGGGGATTTAGTACTAATAACACATTCCGAAGAACTGCAGAATCTTTATTTGCTTTGGTATTTGGTTGAGTTTGTTCTAGATTTTATGTAGTTGTTTGGTGGTTTTTCCTTTCAGAAGAGAAAAACATTGAAAGTCAAAAAACCAGAAAAGATTCAACACAATATAGAATTTATGGGTGAACAAAAAGCCAAGTGTATATGTATTATATTAACAGGCATTCAGTTTTTGTTTACTGTGTGCAATATTTGAGTTTGTGTCAGAACAGGCTTCTTTTTCTCTGAAAACCTGTGAGCTAAACAATTTGCAATCAGATTGTGTACCTTTTTCTAATGCCCCTACCCTTCCTTTTGCTTCTCTGTGCCCTGTCAGGATGTACAGGATGCAGCGCTTGAGATGTAGAGCTGTTTCTTACTAGGTGTGAGATTTTGCTCTTGCTAGGTGGTGTCAAGGAGCACAGCAGCAGCCTCTGCTGCCCTCTCCTGCTGTGCTTTCTGGCTTGTGCGCTTGGAAAAGTCGGTAACTTTCAGGATGGAGCCGGGACAAAATGGGCTTTCAGCTTTGGAAAGTGATACAGTAGAGAGTTCCATGCACCCTGATGCTCTTCTATGAAACAGAAATATTTATGGCTTAATACAGGTTCCCCAGCCGCCTCCTCAGTGTTAATTATGGGCTGGGGAAAAAGTCCTCAAACACATTACTTAAATTACCATGAAGGTGAATAAAAACCATGTGAAATTCTCAGGGTAGTTGTCATGGTGGTGTAGTTTCTGACGCCTCAAGCAGGCTAATCTTGCATGTTTAGGGTCTTGTAATAAATTTTTTCATATCCATGGGTCACAGATAGTAAAAAAAAGCCCTTAATTATATTAATGGTACAAGAGAAAAAGTTACTGAATATATAAGTTTGTAATTTGGGTGATCTAGGCAGCATTTGACCAGATGCAGGCTAGATTAACAGTTTACTTTCCTTTTAAAAAAGCAATAATCTGTCATTTCATAAAATGTTTGCATATCTGGATATGCAATAAGAAGGAAATAAGGAAAGTATTATTTATTGAAAGGTTTGAAAATGAAAATTCTATGTAAAAATAAGAAATAAAAATCTCTATGGTAATTCCTTCTCTAGGAACTAATTGCTCTGAGGATAGTTGGTGAGAGAACTAAGGAAGGGATTAAAAGTGTCATGGAATAAGAGGCATGTGGAATTTTGTATGTATGCCATTAAATGGTTTGACAGTATTTTAAGGGCTCCTGTTTTGGATAAGAAATAGAAACAGTTTGGAGAGAGTGTTTGAAAACTCATTTAATTGAGCATTGTATAAATATGGACTGAAAGCAATTGGGACTTGGATGACATTGCACAGGACAAAGAGTACTTAAGTTCAGAGCTCTGTGGTAAAAGTAGTGTTTACTTCAGAAAGCATGGGCTCCCAATTTGATGATTAAAGTTTAACTGGTGTAAATTGCTGTTATAGAAGTCTCCTTATGTGAAGGTATTGCTAGAATCTAACTGCATAGTGAAACCTTTCTGAAAGTACCAATCTGAGATGACGAGTATCTGTTTGGTCCTTTTTATGCATTTGTTGTAGCCAGCTATATTACAAAATGTTTTATTTATCCAGCATACTTTTGGCTTTCAAGATCTGGTACGAGAGACTGCAGCACACTTTGCTAATTCAGAAGGCATGTGTCTTATGTGGAAATTGGTCTGACAATCCTGAAAATAAAAATACCTTGTAAGTTGTTATCTCTCCTCTGGGGAACATTGTAGGTGCATTTATGATGTTATCAGTGGCTGTTGGCAAGTGCTTGACTGAGATCACAGGATCATGTTCTTCCCACGGCGGAGACAAGTTTGTTTTCCCTTGTGCCTCAGGTGATGAGGACTTCTCCAATGGATTTAGGAAATATGTATATTCTACAGTAGGTGTTGACTCATTAGTTGGGTGTCTAGTGTGATTGACTCTAATTTCCTGAGTCTAATTTGGGTCAAAACTCGTTCTAGAAGAAAAGAGTTTCGATGTTTTAAAAGTAGAGCTCGGTAACGTCATGTTTAAGTCGAGGTGCTTTGCTGTACGGTTTGCCAGTGCCTGTTGCTCAGTCTGCTGTGTCCAGCTCTGGGCTCCTCAGGCCAAGAGACAGAGCTCCTGGAGCAGGTCAAGGGAAGGGTGACAAAGCTTACTAAGGGGCTGGAGCATCTCTTTAATTGGAGAAGAGGCAGTGGGCAGAAACTGATCCGTGAGGAAGAACTTTACTGTGCAGTGACCAAGCACTGGGACAGGTTGTTCAGAGAGATTGTGGAGTCTCCCTCACTGGAGATGTGCCAGAACCATCTGGACTCAATCCCGTGCCATGTGCTCTGGGATGCCCCTGCTCAAGCAGGGAGGTTGGACTTGATGATCACCTGTGGTCCCTTCCAGCCTGACCCATCCTGTGATTCTGAGACAGCATTTGGTAGGTTTAAGACAACCCTGAAACTGAAAAAATCTGCACTGAATTGAGGTTATAATGTGTGAGGAAGGATATCTTGGAATAGTTTGATGTGGCACTTGCAGCATTCACAGGAATTCTTGCCTCTTAGTTGTGTTGATCTGGAAGGAGACATTTAAGAGCAGTTGGAAGTAATTTGGCAACTTGATATTCAGAGTGTACTACACATGCAAATCCCATAGGATTTCAAAGTTTGTAGGGCTTTTTCACTTCAATATCCTTTTCCATGTGGTGGCAGGGCTGGATAATAGCACAGCACTTGAGTTTGGAGGTTACATTTTAAAAACAGTGGTACCTGTAGCCCCAGGAGGTCTTCAGTGATAACCTTCTAGGGCAGCAATCTGTGAAACAATGCCATACTAGTTTGTTCTGATTTTGAATTTAGTGTTTTAAAACCAGAAGTGCCAGTTTCAATAGAGGCTTTATAATAGGGTTTCAGTTTTGTGATAGAGATCTGAGTAAATGCAGTTGAATACACTCTAATGTATGTGGTTCTGGATAACGATTCTGAACATTTCCTTAACATTTCTGTGGAGTGTTATGATTGATGTATGTGCTGAATCCAGTTAATTGCAATTATGGTTGACTTGTCCACGTAGACACTTGTGAATGGCTTAAAGGTGAGACAGAAGGTGTGCTAGAGCCAGAGCCAGTAGTGAGATTGGATATTCTAGTTTGTCTGCAGACATGAATGCTATTTTTTGTTGTTTGTAGATAGCATAATTTTAATAGTAACAAATCTGGTGTGCCACAATTCTTCACCGTTTTGCAATATGTGCATATGGGTTAGATACAAAAGTGAAGCAATCCTTGCTTTTCCTAGTCATTAATCATTTATAGCACTCTTGTGGGTTTTTTTCAGTGTGTTTGGACAAACAGCTTAGAGTTTAAGATGATTATAACCTAAATCAATGCTCTTTATATACAGGTGATTCCTGTTTCTGGAAGAGTTTTACAATAAGTTTTTCCACAGTTGAACTCCTGTCTAGTGATTTTTCTTTGAAACAGTTGCAATTTTCATTTAGGGAGGTAAGAGTGGAGTCTTGGCTTTGGTTTCTTTCCTAGATTAGCTTTTTTCCCCCTTAGTTTTCTTTTTTTTAAATTTTTTTTTCAAGTTTTCTCTCTAGTGACTGCAGCTTGTCACTGATAGACAGGCAGCTCTCCCAAATTAAATATTTAAAGTTTAGTCATGTCAAGCAGGAATTGCTGGAGTGTGCCAGAAGGAAAGGACTTACTCTGATACATCTGGTTCTGTTTCAGAATTGAAGGGTTCAAAAATAAGAACAAAAGGTAACAGAGAATACCAGTACAGAACAGTTGTCCCTGCTTGTAAGTTTTTGTCCTTTGTTCCAGAGGGTTAAGAATCCTTTTGGGCACAGTTAGTGTAGAAGGAGGGCTTCCTCAGACTTTTAATAATAATTTATTTTTGAATAATACATTTCTCATTTCAAGTTCCACAGAATTTGTAGTTCTGTATTTGAATGTGGCTGACATGAATTTGAACACATCGCTTGCACTTGCAAACTTGAGAAAGGGGAATATTTTCCTTGTGCAGGCTCTGGAGATGGAACACTCATGCTCCATGCGTGGAGAATGAGAAAACACATGGACACATTAGCTGGAATGCATCTGGCAGGGCTCTTCCTTGGGGAGATGGAGTGTTCCATAGCTGTGAATTGTTTTCTTTTCAGAGTGGCAGAAAGTTGTTCCATATTTGTTCTTTTCCCAAGATGTTCTGGCTTCTCAAATTCTTCTTTTGCGACTTGAGAACTGACTCCGTCTTGTACTCTGCGTGTGTTGTATCCCTATTCCCGCAGAGATGGAAATGTCAAGATACTCTGACATTCATCTTTCATCAAAACAAAAGTGGGTCATATCTTTACCTTGGAAGATTTTCTTCTTGAAAGGGCATTGAAGGGCCTATGGATGTCACAAGCTGACATCACCTGAAGTCAGAGCTTTTTGCAGTGTCTTTAGTGGCAGGCAAGTTCTTGTCAGCCAGTTCCTTGGGTGCTGCCATCCTCAAAGTCTATTTTGAGGATATTCCCTCTCTGTCTACATGACAAATTTGACAACTTCCAGCACTGAGTTATTTAGTAAAATCCAGAAAGACAAAGTTAATGTGTGCTCAAAGTGCTCTGTTCTTGTGTCTTGGAGGGCATGGCTGCTTGTGGCAGGGAAATGGGACTAAGATGCCAGAGTTCTGGTAGTTGCAGTTGTCCTCATTCCCTGGGAGTTCTAGATATGCCTCCACAAGACTTGTGTTCCTTTTCTGTGGCTACAGACTAGGCATTCAGCCAGTGCGCATTTGTATAATATACTTTCACAAAGCAAAATAGTAAAAATTTACTTTAAGCAGCTTAATCTTTACTTTTGCAATGAGAATTTCTCACCTTCATGGAATTAGTGTCTCAGAACCTTTCCAGTGGTCAGTGTCTGTCAGAACCATGACTTTATTCTTGGGAAAGGTGTACTGCAGTGATGAAACTTGCTTAAATAAATAGAGGATTCTACTGAGGAGGAGTCCTCTGTGGAAGTGGAACCATGCTTTGAGGTCATGTTTTGTTATCTGCCTGCAGCTTGGATGCCATTTCCTATAAAGGAAATCTGATAAACCTCCTGTATCTTCTGTGGTGGGTTGACCCTGGCCAGTGTCTAAACCCGCACCCAGGTGTTGGCTCACTCCTCTGCAGCGATACTGGGGAGAGAATCAAAAGGGCAGAAGTGAGGAAAAGCTTTGTGAGAAACAAAGAAGGCCTTGATGCTGTGCAAGCATTGCTGAAGTGACAGCTCAAAGTTTGGTTTATTATCAGCACTGCTGCAGTCACATATCTAAAAGCACCATTCAGGCTGTTTTGAGGGAAATTCGCTTCATTGCAACTATACCCAGTACATTCTGTCCCTGAAAGTCTCCAAATTTTGTTTCTTCACTGCTCACAGAGTAAGTGGGGAATATCTGTTTTTTAAGGAACTGAACCTTGCTTTAATCCTTCTTCTTAGCTAAACCTTCCAGGTTCAGAAGCATTTGCAGCATGAGGCTGATTTCAGCAAAGGCATTTGTTCCTTTGCCTCAGTGCGGTTGGGCTGTCAGATTATTCCACAGTGCTTTCATGAAGTGACCAAGCTGTTCCTCCTTGACTTCCTGCCCACTGAAACCAGACAGAATTACTTCTTCCAAATTGTCTTCAGGGCATTTCTTCAGGAGTTAAGAGACCTAGATGATACTGGTCTGTGGAGTAAGCAGTTGTGCAAAAGCTTAAGCACTGTACCAGTGCAAGTTGTGGAGTAACTGGATGTATTCTTGATTCCCGAGTGAGGGGAGGTCTATTTCTATAAAACTGATACCAGTCTGTGAGTTTGGTTCTGTGATTGCATACTCAGCTAACAACTATGGTAAATCAGTATGTCCTCCTTCTAAAATAGATGACCCATTTATCTTACGTGACTCATTGTACCAAATGTTACCTCGGATGACTTGAAGTATCTGGAATAATTCTGAGTCCTTCTGGCAAGCATTCCTTTGGTGAGTGGATCAACATTGTTCAGATTTGTTGTGGTAATACTGTTCAGCACTTGAACTTCCCTGAATCCTCCAAAAAAGTGACATCAGATGTGTTTCGTGACAGTTGGGAAGCTCATTTTCAGTGTTGTTGTGCAAGGTCTGTGGTCTTGGTTGAAAGAGACATTTTGCATCAATGCTGTGGGGTTGTGCACTCTTGGAAATGGGTGGGCAACCTCACTGCCTAATATGAGATTGACTGGTAACGTAATGCAGTAATAAGCAAATTGGGTTTTGGGATAGGTATGTGGAAATTCACTTGCCAGCAATTCACCCAAGTGAAGCTTCAAATTCTAATATGTAAATTTGAGATGTCTTGTTACTAAACCATGAGCAGCAGATTCTAATTAAAATGCAGGAAGTGGGGTATCAATCTGTTTTTCTTCCTACAGCAACTGGAGGCTCTTCTGCTCCTTAATGAGTTCACAGGCAAATGTTCTTGGATATGCTCCCAATTACATCAGGGTGTCTGGCCATATTTTTGTTGTGGTTCCACTGCTGGAAATCTTTCTAGCCCAAGGAAAGACTGTGTATGTCACTGATAATCCATCTCTTTTTATATAGGTGAGAAGATTTTGATATTTGGACCTTCTGTTATTTTTGTTTTGTGTGAAAGAATAGAGGAAATTCAAGGCCTTGCTTATTAGCCTTGTGGTCTTTCACATGTATTTATGTACCTTGTTTTTCAAGACTGGTTTAATGCATTTCTTACTGTATGTTAGAATGTTCTCCAGACTCAGGTGACAAGGTATTCAGCACTGCATGAACACTGCTTAGGTTCTGGTTCTGGATAAGTAAACTTCCTGTAGAGTTTTTCCCATCTCTGTTGTTTCCTGGTATTATATGTGGAGTGTAAAAGATTCTCTCAGCCCCAGTATTTTGCCTTATTCTGTGTCAGATAACTGAATTGTGAGGCTTTCTATGAGTTAGAATTTGTATTAGGTCATTTAATTTACATCCTGGTAGGAATTCAGAGGCATGTGAGAGTGTTCCTGGCTGATGTTTTCTTCAAAGCTACTGCACAACCAGGAATGCTATTGAGGAATCACTGTGTAGTGCCTGTCCTAACACTGAATTCTTCTGCATCTTCTATATGTGGTCTGCATAAGGAAATCACAAAACTAAAGGGAATTGTATGTTAAAGAAGCTCTGTTATTAGGCCACAGTTGAGAGCAGGTTATGGCAAGAATGGTTTTCTGTGGCAATAATGCTACTTAATAAAAATGGCTTTTGTAAGAGTTTATCTGCGTGGGGACACAGGGACTTAAACCCTTAGTGGAGACATTGCAGTTGGATGTAAGTAGCTGTAGTGCTGTCATTTTTGGTGTTCAGTAATTGATCTTTCACTGTGTATAAAATGGGGATGTCCCTGTTTTGACAGGTCATCTGTCTTTGGCTAGAAGTGTTGTGATACTATGATGGAAAGTATTTTATAAATTGAAACATTAATTTTGTGTTCTGACATCTGGCACAAGGAAAATGTCATTTGAGAGCAGCTGTTAGCTTGAAGAAAAATTAGCTAAGACTTGAAAATTAAATGTTTTCTTTAAATATAATGGTCCAAGATAATGATGTATTTAGTAGGCAAAAAAAAAAAAAAAAAAAAAAAGTGGG
>VZUI01056543.1:0-20834 GCA_013401135.1 Cettia cetti | reverse complement strand
GGAACAGCAGATATCCCTGCAGGGAGGAGGGGTCCTGGAAGGGATAAGAACCCTGCCCCAGCTGCTGGAACAGCAGAGATCCCCAGAGCTGTGAGGGACAGGTCCTGGAAGGGATAAGAGCCCTGCCCCAGCTGGTTTAACAGCTGCCCATGAACAGGAGACACCCACCCCCTCCCCCTGGAGTTATGAGGGGTGGGTTATACAAGAGATAAAGATAAAACCCAAACACCTCCCTGACTGGTTTCAACAGACAGAAAATAGAATGCACACTTTTGGCTACATATTGCAACCCAAGACAGGATCCATATAATCCACTCCAATCCGTGGGAATCCTGTTTTAAAAAGCAGGTAAGAAGGAGAAAGTACAAACTCCTTTTCATGCCACGTGGCAAAAAGCAAAATAAACCACAAATATGTGTGTTTTTCAGAGGAAGGCGCTGATCCTAAAGAGGGAAGGCATTTCCAAGAGGAGTGAGCTCCAAAAGATGAGTGAACTTCATCAGTCCATAAATACCTTGGCAACCACACACATTAATATTCTATGGAATTAATTAAATAATTACCAAATTGCCAAACCTTCCACTCGAGCCATTACAGCTGATAAAAGAGAGCTGTTCAGGTTGTTTACTGGCTCAGACAGGAATACAAAGATAAATAGATATATTAAAATGTATAACCCAGCTCTCTTTTGGAGGGACTGGGTTTATTTTCACAGTGTCAATAAATGTCTGCTCATATGGGCTCAGTGGTAATGAATGTTCACCAGGAGAACATTCTTGTTTAGAAACAAGAACCAAGGAAAACCTCTATAAACACAAATGGGAAGGTTAAATGTGGAGTGAAAATTAAATCTCTTAGGAATTTCCCCTTAATTTCTATAATTTAATAATTTGGGAAAAGCACTACTTTCAGTTTTGTCATAGGACAGAAATCTAGTTTTATACAAGATTTGAAAGGTAGCCAATTTACTTATTAAAATATAGGAAACATGAATGACAGCATTACTGAGTTATTAAAATTTAATTTTGAAATATAATTTACAGGACAAAAACTGCTCTTTCTTAATCATGCTCACTGCCATGGAACAGCTTTAGTAAAGTATATTATTAGATAATTTCACTTTCCTGTTAAGAAATTAATTCTGAGTATTAAAAATTGCTTGATATATTATACATATATCTCATTTTATAGATTGTTATATATATATTTAATATAAATATCTTTTTTTCCCTTTTGAGCCTGGCTACAGACTTTATACAGGAGGACCACAGAAGAGAGGGCAGCATGGGTAAGACTTGTCAGCCCAGTGGGAGGGAGGGAGCAGGGGAAAAGGGAAATATGCAGATTAAACTATCTTTTCACAGGATCCTAAAGTCACACTGTTTGCTGAGACTGATCTTTGCCAGGAAGAGACTGGTTGGAATCTAAATCCAGAGTCCTGCAGCTCAGCTGAGGTGAGGATGAATGAACCCGACCTCTTCACTGCAATCATTTCTCCTTAGCAGGGACATTGCTCCTTCAGTCTCAATGAAAATCTAGTTTTAGCAGCAGTGCTTAATTTATTGCCAAATTAGGCAGGCAGGATCTTCAAATAAGAAAAGGACAAAAAGCATGTAATTCAAATGCAGCAGTGCTGGTCTCTTATTAAGATTGGTCTCTGTGCACTCTCAAATAAAAGCCAGGGCATAGTCAGACCTGACAAGTAACATTATCTGACCTCTATTTTTGTTTATGAACATTTGACAGAGCTATTTTAAAGAGATAGGCTAAGATGTTTCAGATAAGTCGCTCTGCATCAACTCCACACCGTGATTAAATATTACTGATAAGTGTCAACTATCACAGTAAGCCCACTGAGAAAAGGCAAAAAATAAATTTCTCCCTCTGAAGTGCAAGAGTCTGGGTTTTTTTAACAGTCTCCTGTACATGTGCAGAGGACAAGGATCCGACAAATGGGGATGTCACAGGACTCCTACCGTGGAATTCTACTACCTCCTTAATTGTCATGGAAAATGCAGTGAGATTAACATGGATATGAGCATTACTAGAATTCCGATCGCTAATATTCTCAGGAACAGTGTTAATTTTACATGCTAATTGAGTGGATA
Organism: Cettia cetti; assembly: GCA_013401135.1. Classification (NCBI taxonomy): domain Eukaryota; kingdom Metazoa; phylum Chordata; class Aves; order Passeriformes; family Sylviidae; genus Cettia; species Cettia cetti. Next base: position 18,726 of record VZUI01056543.1, on the reverse strand, counting down.
AAGAGAATTAATATCCCTGAGGGAGGAAAAGAGGTTGTCTGAGGTATGATCTGCCCCTCAGTCTGCAGTCAGATGTGATTGGGGATGTGCTGTGTTTCCATAAGCTGCCAGACACTCTCACTCACTTTCTGCTAGGGGTCGGGGTCTCTCTCCTCCTTTTTCATTTTTGAGGGTTTATAAGTAGGGTGAGGACCAGTGTGATGGGTTGTTCTTGGGAGTGCAATGCTTTATTAACATAAACAGCACTTTCTTTAGGATATTATGGCAAGGGTGTACAACTAGAGGTGGGATAATTAACGTGGAACATGCAAATCTTTACTTTCAGGGAATGCTTAATATAGGACACTGTGGAATGTTGTCTGACTGTAGTAATACCTTGCTGCTCTCTTTTAATCCTCATCACAGAAAATAGAATTTATTCCTTCGGGTAATTCAAATCAAACTGCAAATACTGCAGTGAAAAAAACCCTGAAAACAAACCACCACAGACACACAGGGGAAAAATACGGCAACAAAACAAGGCAACTGGCAATTTATTCCTTAAGCAGAGAAGAAAAACAAAGCTAGGTACTAATTTTCTCTTTAATAAATGAACTCTACTGATAAACTTATTGATAGACAGATATTCTGGCAACAGATTGTCAAAAACATCTCACCAGGCCACACAAGTAACCCCCACTCACTGACAAGCTGTCTACAAAGTTAATCTAAGAACCTGTAAAATATCCCAGGTTTGCAGTACAAATATTTTAGTGATGAAGTAAATTCAGAGTAAGTTGTTATTATTTGCAGATTTAAATGCATGCAGTGGTTAAGTATGCAAAGACCTGATTTTAACTTTAATGTTAAGAAATATTTGTTATCTCTAATAACAGAAAATATTTATTCACAGCTCCCCAAGCAAAAAATACAGAGTTACAAATCCAATAGCAAGTGCTACCTCACGTGCTGCTTTTGGAGCAGTGTTGGACATCTACTCCTCCAAGCCAAATGTTACAGTGCTTGGTGTGAGCTTCGTGGTTGAATTCCAGCTGGGATATTTGGGGAGAAGATTTTTCACTGGTCACTTACCATCAGACTTAACATTTATCTGAATCTTTTCTGAGGACTTGCTCCATCACCAGGTTCCACCTCGTACAGGCCCCACATGGGGTAAAGAAGTTTGTAAATGTTTAAAGAGTCCAGTTCTGTTTCTCCTCTCCTGAATCCCTCCTCTGTTCCATCAGGAAAAAGGGAAGGCCCTTGTTAAGCAAACCGTGTCCTGCTGCACCAGTAATTGCTTTTTGGTTGTAACAGCTGTTCTGCCGTGTTAACACCTCCTTAATGATTCTGGGGAGATGCTCAAGCCTGAATGGACTCAATCCTGAGCAGCCTGCTCTGCCTGAGCCTGTTTGAGCAGGGGGTTGCACTCGAGGGGTTCTTGAGAGGGTTGTTTTCTCTGCAGACATTTTGCTTTCATTTGTGTTTACTGCTGGAAAGCCTGAGATGTAAAATGAAAGCTGCACGTAAGTCAAAAAGGATCTTTCTCCACCCTCTTGTTTCCAGCTGGCTGAGCACTAGACCAGGTGGAACAGAGGCTGTGTGGTCACTGTGGAAAAGAACCAGCTAGAAACTTCCCTTTAGATGGTATTTCTCTGGCTGACAAGCTGCTCTTGATCCCTGTTGGTGTTTCTTGGATGATGTTGCTTCTTCATCCAGGAGGACACCACTGCCTCAGAACTGGCTCAAAGCTCCAGCAGAGACTCAGCTGCATTAAGACCACCTGGCAGAAAGCAGGAAGAAGGAGTTCTGCTCAGAAGAGGAAATATTTGCAAGGCAGGCACTGGTAGAAGATGGAAATCAGACACAAGGAGGTTGGCAGATAGGATAGACACACAAAAAAATAAAACTTGTGTTACATATTCACTCCAGGATCCACATATTACACCAAGAAATACACAGGATGTTCTCCCATTTCTAAAATTCCAGGAGTTAATATAAATGGATAAATATCTAATAGAATAGGACATGAAATGTCCTGAGCAATGCATCTGCTCCATACTAAACTGAAATATGTCGATGCACGGGCTTTATGTGTCCCTTGGGCCAGAGACTCCTTCAAATGTAATTTTTGGTAGCTAAAGCAACATTTGCCTACAGCACCTGTCAGGCATCTATTGAGAACTGAGCCGTGTGGTTTCCTAGTGCTCATCATCCTGGGCTGCTGTCAGCATCTGGTGGTGACCTGGTGTTGAGCACTGCAGCAGGAGTGTGTTCCAGTTTTGCTCAGGAAAAAGATACTTTGCTCAGAAAATCTTGGCCACAACAAAAGGAAAGGCAAAGCCAAATCCTAGCACAGGAGGAGGAGACAGACCTGCCACACAGGCTGAGGAGTTCCAGCTGCTCATGGCACCACCTGGACTCAACCACGTTTGTTCTCCTCCACTCTGCGTCAGTATCAGCCAGTTCCTCAGGGTGAGGTCCCAGCCTCTGTCTTGGGGTGGGGGAGTTTAATTTTCCCTCTCCAGCCACAATCAGGCAGTGTTTTCCTTTCAGATGGAGCACAAGAGGCCCAGCTGTACTGGAGCTGGCCCCTTCTGGCTGGGAGAAATCTTGTTTTCCATGCCTGTCTTCCACCTCTGGCACAGCCAAGCCACCAGGTGAGGCTTTGAGGACCTCCCTGGGATGGCTCTCCCAGCTGCAAATGATGCCCCTCTCCTCACTGTGCAAAGCATGGAGCTCTAATGGCTTGGCAGCTCTGCCCCGGTGAGGGCCAAGCAATTAACAGGAACAATATCAGATGGAGATGGACGTGGCTGCAGGCCGCCAAGATTCCCTAAGTTGTCATCAAGATTTTTATTTTTATTTTTTTAATCAAATCAAAGCCAGATTTCTAAATCAAAATCACAAAACTGTTGTTAATTTGGACGTCTGTCTTAAATTGTCTCTCTTAAATTTACATAACTTGTCCTATTATTTTAGGACACAATAATAATCTATTTTTATTATAGACAGATTTTTTATTATAGACAGATCATCTATTTTTATTATAGACACAATAATAATAATCTATTTTTATTATAGACAGATAATGAATAGAAAATGAATAAATTTATAATATCAGAAAAGAGGAATCATAAATACATATTAGTTTATAGTGTTCCATGTTAAAACCAGCTAAAGGAATGCAACTGTGCTTCATTAACACACTGATAAGAGCTACATGAGATATGAGGAAGGAGCCCTTGGGCTGTACTCCTGCCATGGACTTGCACACCTATAAAGAACACCCCAAAAGTGCTTCCTTCCTATCCAGTGGAGTTCTGGAATTGCAGCTGAAAGGATCCTTTCTGCATTTTTCCTGATACTTCTCTTGTTTCGTTTTCAGACTCCAACTTTTAAAAAAAATATATATTTTTCAAAACATGCAAATTAAACATTCATTAGAATGGGATCTACACTAAGACACCTTCCAGAATATGAAAAAAAAAACCAAGGAAAAAATTAAACACCGCACAAAAGTGAAACAATTAAATTAGCAAGGCTGCCCTAAAGTGCAGTTTTATATCCCAGTCTAAGCAAGACATGCAGTGTGCTATTTCTGCTCTGATACATCAATGTAAGCAAAATTTCACTGAAATTGGCTTAAAAGCCTCGATTTCCAAAGGAAATATTTACACATTTTCATAAATATTTGCTTTGCATGAGAAGAGTTCTTGTTATAAACAAACAAAAAAAAAGTAGTAGAAACAGAGTAAAATTAGCTCTAAGAACCAAGGCTAGCCTCAGAAATGAAATTTTTCCCTTAAAGATACTATTATTCCCTCTGGTAAAAAAAAAAAAAAAAAAAAAAAAAAAAAAAAAAAAAAAAAAAAAAAAGCAATATTACAAAAGAAACTAAAAATAGCAAATAACTGAAAAAGAAGTCCCTTGAAATGCCAGAAGAACTTGTTTTTGAAAAGCAATTCTAAAGTGTTTCCTCCGTCCTTCCTTCAGTGGCATTATATGGCAAATGAAAAAAATTTAAGACAGATTTGACACTTCTGTCAAAATTAACACATTGTTCCTCTGTCATATCCTTTGTGGCTTGCACAGGTGGGAGTTTGGACCTACTGTAGGAAGAGGAGACACGTTCAGCTGTAGATTTATAGTATCAAAAAACTCCTGTTAATTCAACACTTCCTACAAACCTTTGTTCCCCACTTCAGCACAGTTCTATTTCTGAAATTAAGGCCAAACTCACCAAGAATTTTAAAATTATCTGGTATATACCAGATGTCACCTACATACATGCAAGGGGCAGTTACATAATAGAGGCTGTCCTTTGAAGATTCCTTTTCAGGTGTTTTGTCCCCAAATACTGACCTTTCTGATTCCTTTTTGTCCTGACAAAGCTGTCCTGTCCCATAAAGCCATTTATTCCCAGAGCAGCAGCAGAAACTCTTCAGGCTGGTGCCTCTGGGGAGGGACTCCCAGCAAAGTTTCCATACAGATAATTCTGATTTTGTGAATGGCTGTTTGAGGCAACCTGTGTGGGGAGTGAATACAAACAGCACAAAACAGCTGGAATCACAGAACGGTTGGAGTTGGAAAGGAGTCAGGAATCATCCAAGTCCAGCTCCTGGCCCTGCACAGAACAGCCTAAAAGTCACATTGTGTGCCTGGGGGTGTTGTCCAAATGCTTCCCCAATCCTTCGTGCTGTGACCACCTCCCTGGGCAGCCTGTTCCAGGGTCTGACCATCCTCTGGATGAAGAATCTTTTCCTAATATCCAACCTAAACCTCCCCTGACTCAGCTTTGGGGCATTCCCTCAGGTCCTGCCACTGGCCATCAAAGAGAAGAGATCAGAGCCTGCCCTCCTCTTCCTCACACTAGGAGCTGCTCTGAGGGGAAAAAGGGAGTCAGTTCCTCCGTAATGTGAATATTTAATTATGAATGAAGTCTTAGCAAATATAAGAAGATGAAAAAAGAAATCCTTTATTGCCATTAATTGGTTGACCAAGGAGTCAGGCACAGGGTCTGGGCTGTACCCTGCCTCCTGGGGGTGGGCACTCAGTGCACACATTATTGTCAGAGCATTTGTGCTTAGAAAATATTTGTATTCCAGCAGCAACCTCTGGTCACAGGAACAGGACCTTGGTGATCCTTAATGCTTAAAGGCTTGTTAAAGGGAAAAAAAAAACAACAAAAAAACCCTGCAATTTAAACTTGTGACAGTATTTACCTTTTAAAGAAGTCAGGAAGGCAACAAACATCTCTGTGCTGACCTGTGCTGATTTGGAGAGGATGCCCTGCTTCCTTTTCAGCTGCTGGCTGGGCTGGAGTGCTCTCTGAAATATTTTCCCTTTCCAGGACAAGATAACACAAACAGAAACTTGTGCTCAGCCCTCACTTAAAAGTTCTTCAAGGCCATAATCCTGGGGAGGAGAAGGGAAGGTGATTGTGCCAAAGTGCTGCTGGTAAACATGCACTGATGGAAAGCCAGACCTGAACATTTTGTACCAGTAAAATGAGCAGGAAGCAACCAAAGTCTGAACAGCAGGAGCCAGGAGAAGGAGATAAGCTCCCACTCCAGACACAAAATACTGCAGCTTACAGTTTCATCTTGTGAGACCCTACAGCACTTACAAAGTAAGTGGAGACTATAAATTTATATTATTACCCAGGCCCTGCTAATGGAGAAAGCAGCCAGACTTACTGCTCTCAAAATAAAAAGCAAAAAGGCAAACGAAAAATCCAGAAAATGAAAAATTTCTCTCTGGGACCATTATAACCCTGTAAGACCTTGGAGTTTTGGGCAATTCTTCCCTGGTGTTAAATCCCAGTCAGGCTGGTCAGGCTCACAGAACAGCTTTCCTCTTCTGCTCCCTCACCAGGCAGCTCCCACTGTTCTAATTTAGAAGACAACCTGAGACCATCAGTTTCCTTTAGTTTAACCAGTCTATTTAGCATTAGTGCTTTTCTGAGCAAAAATCATATCCCGTTATCTCCTCCCAGATCACTCTTGTATCTGCTCACACAGAGTGTGTGATCTATGGCACAGCCCCAGACAGCAAGTGGCAGATTAAATACAGACCAGGCAAGAGTGCTACGTGAAATTGATAAAATAAGTCTGCATTTATAAATTATACATACATTTCCCAAATTGTCATATCTCCCAATCTTCTCTCTGCTGTTTGCCAGATTTTCTCCCACCAGTCACTGTCACATCACAGCTTCTCCTTTCTTTTTTATGTCCTGATTAACAGGACATCTATATTCTCCCTTGAGCTCTCTTCCTCCCAGCAAGATTATTTTCCATATCCCTACAGAGGGGCCAAGAAAGCATTTGTGAGCCTGAGATGCTTCTTTTTCAAGATATACTATGTGATCTAATAAAAGATAATACTTTTTCTTATAAATGTAGCTCCATGAGCACAATTCAAATGCTTCAATATAGGTTCAGAAAAAAAATCTATATGAAAACAATTTATTCTTAGATTACTTTAAAAAAAAACCAAATTTCCACCTTTTCCCCTATATGTTATGGGATTCTATTAATCATTTGGGGGGAATGGTTTGACTCTTCAAATATTGATAAAGACCACAGATTTTGCAGCAGGAGAAAACAGCCTAAGATGGAATGATCAGATTCTCCTGGTAGCACTGATTCTTCAGTGATGTTCAGGACACTTCTGAAAGCCACTGTGCTCACATACATCATTTATACCTCCTGCTCCATTTTAAACCTTACCCACCAGAGTAATGAATCTAGAACAGATACAAAGTCAAACTGTATTCACGGGAGGGTTTGGGGGTTGGGTGGGCTCTTTCCCCAAAACTTTTGCCAACCTTTAGAACACTACTTCCTTAGTTAGCTCTCAATACTCAGAAATGCTATGGGGAAGTGCCAGCTGTTGCAGAGTGGCTCAGCAAAGAGCTCTGGAATGCAGGTGGGTTTGTTTGCCAAAACCTAAACAACAGAGTGCATCATTTTCACCAAGAAGCAAGTTCCACCAAGTCCCATATTTTTCCAGGAGAACAATGGATGATGCAAGAAATGCTTCATTAACACTGAATTTCCCTCAGTGCTGGAGTAGAGCCAAGCCACATGCAACTGCTGCAAGTTCTTTTCACACCTTGTGCCCAGCTTCACAATTTTATTCAAAATCCAGGGTAGGTCCCCACAGGTCTTTTTGGTTTTCCTCTGCAGTGCCTTCTCCTGTACCTTTCCATCTTGAATAGGTGTTTAGGAAAACTTTGTTTTCCAGAATGTGTATTTTTGTGATGTGGATATCACACAAACGAGACACTCCCAGCAGCTATATAAATATCACTTTGCATGATGGGTTGATAGGAAAAAAAAACCCTCTGGAAAACAGAACTCTCTTGCAGTATTACTCTAATTGCACACTGTGTCTTGCTTTGGCTTTTCTTCTTTGGCCTTGGACCATTATGCAAGTCAAGTTTTTAACCCTAAAGTGAGGAGAAGTGTTCACAGTATACAGAAACAATGTGTAGGAAATACCAAAATAATCTGATTGGCTTAAGCACGGCTCACTGGTAGAGTCTGGAGAGCTCAGTGGTTCAAGGAAAATGGTTTATTCTGCTTAAGGTGAAGTGAACTGCAGGTGAAAGGCAGCCTCTAGGCATGGACTACTCAAGTGCACATCCACACTCACCCTGGAGTTCAGCTCACTTTTTCTAGCACAAAATAACACACAACACAAAGAGAAAACAAAGTCCTTGACTATTACAAGGTCCATTTCTCAGGTGTCTTCCCTCCCACTGCTTCACAGCTGCCAGAAGAAGAGCGTGTCTTATTCTTAAACACCAAGTTTGTGTGACAGCCACTGAGCTTGTCCCTGTCTTTCCCTGTCAGCAGGGCAGTAAATGTGTTAAATCCTCTGCTCCAGACAGAGCTGTGATGCTTCCATTACAGAATTATTGTGCATAAGAGACGTAGCAATCCTGCCTCCAGATGTCACATTTTATTCCAAAATGCTCCTTTCTAGGTTGTCTAAAAGCACAGTAGTTCTGTAGCAAGGGGTGGCAAAAGCCATCTTGTTTTTCACTGGTAATGGGAATATTTTGTTGGAGTCAATAATAACTAGGAGCTGATCACCACTTCAAGTGTCCATGCTGAAATTAAATCTGTACTGCATGGTTTGACCTTGAAAAATGACTGGGGTTAGTATTGAGAAGACGAAAAACTCAGTGGCAAAAAACCCCCATAATTTTTGAAAAAGAAAAGGATGAGAGTACCAAGAGCATCTTAAACATGCAGAGCTTTTGTAAGAAAATGCATACCTGATGTTAGCAAATCGCACATTTATCACCTGACTGCCTAGGAAAACTGCTGTTACTTGAACTCCTTAGACTTTATACATTTTAAAGAGAAAGGCTGTAATTCTGTAAGAGTTTGGAGAATGTATTTAACCATTAAAGATCATTTTTTGCTACCTGTGAAAGATAAGTTTCAAACTTGTTTAAGACTTTAGACATTCAACGATTTTCAGTCATTAGGTGCTGCTCTTCTAAAAGCTGTTCACCTCAGCATGGCTTTTAGATTTATGAATCTTAGCAAAGTAGACCTTACCATTTCCATGGTTCATCTGTTCCCCTGCATTACTCTCACGCTAAATCAATCTTCAGATTCATAAAACAAGTCTGTAAATATTAATGCAGGCCAAAGCAGCCTCATCCCAGCTAACCATCTCAGCAGAAGGAAGCTGGGGAGCAGCAGCTTTTTGAAAGTCCTTTCCAGCAAAATTCAATTCCTGAGCAAGATGAGAGAGGAATACTCCTGTGAGGAAAAAAAAAAAATGTAAAATAATACAGGAAAGGAGTGGAGATGGTGATTGGAGAAAAAGAAGAAAAGGGAAGGCTGAAAGTGAAGAGGAGTGCAATGTGCTGAGGAGATATGAAAAGGAAGAATGGAATCAAGGGAGGACAGAAAAGAGAAGAAAGCACACAGCAGTGACAGAAAAGAAAGTGAATAACAAAGTGGTGGAAAGGAGAACAAGCACTAAAGAGATTATATTTCCTTTTCCTCAGTCTCTGGAAAAGCATCAATGAAGAATCACACAGTGAAATGAATGAATGAGTGTATAAATTGGGTAAGATATCAGTAGAGGTCAGGGGCACATAAATTCAGACTAACCAAGAGCAAGGGGATGCCTAGGGCTGGTTCCTAATCCCATCACACTGAGACAGCAGCATAACTTGCCCTGGAATTCTCCTTAAAAATAATAAATTACTGCCAATCTCTCAGTTTCAATCCTTGACATGTATCATCCCACGAAATGATGATGACTGGCACCAGGTTCCTCTGGTTTCCTATGGACTGATTCCTATTGATTTCTTGGGTTTTTTTTCTTGTTTCATTAATTTCCAAATTTCCATTTGCTTTAATTAATCTTTCTTCAGGTTGTCATGCCTCACAGGTGCTTTTTGTAAGCAAGTTCTCTCACCTGGGTAGGTTTTCTCCTGCTTTAATGGCTTTTTTCGCACTTCCTCAAGGAACAGAATGAAAGATTAAAGGGACACTGAGCACAGGCAGCGAAAGTGGACGCTTGTCTTTGCAGTGATTTTTTTTTTTTTTTAATTGGCAATCAAGAGGAATTAAAACAAGAGTGGAAAACAAGAACTCCTGCCAAGACAGAGAGAGCAAGAGCCTGCATTCCTGCTTCCAGCTTCTGACATGATATGTTCAAATACCTTTTGGTTACAGTATGTCAGCTCGTGTTTCAACAAATGATGTGACATAATGCAACCTGACATGCCAATTGTTTCTTGACAGAAATGTAAAGAAAAAGAGCGTCTCTGCTCTGCTGGTAAGGAAATAATTTTAAGCAGAGGAACAGCCAGATTTCTCCTAAACATTAATGCATCAAAGTGTAATGGCCTTGAGAGCTCTGCTCTTCTGGAGCTCCCGCTGCCAGGGCTCAGGGGCAGCTCAGCTGTGGGGCAGCTCTGGGCTGTCCCCGTGCCCAGACAGCTCTGTGGGTGCCCTGGGCCAGGGCTCAGCCCCCCCTTGCTGCTTTTCATTGGCACTGTCGTGTTTGGCTGCAGCTGTGCCACATCTGGGGCTGTCCCTGGTCCTGGTGATCCCCAGCACATCTGGGGCTGTCCCTGGTCCTGGTGATCCCCAGCACATCTGGGGCTGTCCCTGGCCCTGGTGATCCCTGGCTGCACCAGGACACGGCTGAGGCTCCCCAGGACCTGTCACCTGTCACCTCAGAGGTGTCCCAGCCCTGCAGGGGTGGCTGTCAGGCTCTGAGACACTGCTGGCCGTGGGCAGCATCCCTGCCCCTGCCCCTGCCCCTGCCCCTGCCCCTGCCCCTGCCCCTGCCCCTGCCCCTGCCCCTGCCCCTGCTGGTCAGAGCTGCCATCACCCCCAGGAGCAGGGACAGCAGGATGGGGTCGCCCTGCCTGACCCCATCCAGCCCCTCTCTCTCAGCCCCAGCACCAAATAAAAATTGTTCATGGCCCCAGGAAGAGCCCTGCTCCATCCCTACAGGCCCTGCTGGTACCTCCCAGTCCTGGTGGGTTTTAATTGTAAACCTTTTAATGTCAAAGCATGCTTGTAGGGCCCTGGGTGAGTGGATGACCTTTAATTTTAGACATGTATTATGTGTTCAGAGTGATTAAAGGAGGAATCAAGTTCACCTTTTAACAGCTGGAAATTTCATGCAATCAGTTTGAGTATTATAATTTTGGAGCAGCAACATTTCCAGACATCTAGAGCTTTTTGTTTTGTTCTTCCCTTTTATTAACTATTCTCTTTTTAGCAGGTCTACCTGACCCTGTGAGGCTGCATCTGCCTTCCTGGGGCACAACTGTGGCTAAAGAACTGGGGCAGTGCAAAAACTGGAAGTTGTCATCACCTACACTGCAATCTATGGCTGATTTCCATGTGAAAGACACACCACCAAGAGAAGAGGATGAGGCCTGATAAGGGATTTTTTGGCCGCACAAAAACTCACAAAGGAAATAAATCCTTTTTTGAATATTCCAATTAATGGTTTTGGGCACACATCTCCTGTATCCTGGTGGCTTGAAGTAAGTGATTTTTCCAGCCCCTTTTCTACAGTACAAGTTAGTTTGGCTACTGGGAGAGTGGGAGATGTAGGAAAGGAACTGCAAGCAATATTTTTGTTGTTCTCTTCCCTGATGAGGAGTGAGAGAATGGCAATAATCCTCTGTGTAGTTACTGAGCCCACTCTGTCCTCTGTGCTCAGGTACAGAACTGCTAAGGAATTTTGATAAAGAAAAATAGGTTTTGTCTTAACTGACTCTTGAAATTCTTTCAACTGGGGAATTGCAACAGTGCTATTAAAAACCAGTTTTATTGACATGACACGTTCCCTAGGATAGGCCATTAATCATTTTGTGTTATTGTACCAATAGTACACTTAACATCTGAAATTCAAGCAAAATCCTAATGATACAACTATCAGGAGGAAAAATGGAACTGAATCTACCTAAAGTGCTGCTTCTGCTGTGGCTGAGCAGCACATTCAGACCAACACCTGTCAGCTGGATTCCTGCTGTTTCTGTGGAGTTTTATTCCTTAAAGTGCTGTTCACAAAAAGAGAAGGAGGTGAGCAATGTCACTCTTGTCCCCTACCTTCTCAGAAGAACTGGCTGGGTACAGAATCCTGCTGTGTCCTCCTCTCTGGGGCTTTCTTTTAAAATATATGCATAAACATATCCTTAATCAAAATACTGGGCATCTGTTTCAGCTCCAAGCAACGCTGATTATTATGGTTCTATACCAAAATAACTTAATGAGATAGAGGCACAGGTTTTGCTCCTGTTTGCCAGATAATAACCTGTCCTCATTTACATGTCACTGAAAGAGGATTGATGTTGACTTTACAACGTATGGTGATTTCAAACCTCTAGAAAAGCAATCTATTAATGTGCAACTGCCTTAATTAGTATCTGTGACTTTTATTGGTCCTGGCTGGTCCCCTAAAAGCATTTTTTTTTTGGCAAAATAAACAAACTAATATTATTCTAAAGAGCAGAAGGGGAGGAAAGCAATACTGTTGATGTAAAAGGGAGGTTCAGGGACAGGGAAATCACTGGTACAGGGCAGAGATGAGCAAGGCTGCAGACCCCAAGCAGCAACAACCAGAGGGTGCGTGGAGATGACTAATGAACATTAATGGCCTTGAGTTAAAGGAAAGGAGATTCAGGTTTGATATTAGGAAAGAATTGTTCCCTGTGAGGGTGGTGGAGCCCTGGCACAGGGTTCCCAGAGCAGCTGTGGCTGCCCCTGGATCCCTGGCAGTGCCCAAGGCCAGGCTGGACACTGGGGCTGGAGCAGCCTGGGACAGGGGAGGTGTCCCTGCCATGGCTGGGGTGGGACCAGAGGAGCTTTAAGGTCCCTCCCAGCCCAAACCATTCAGGGATTCTAAAAGGATTCTCCCTGCAGGTGCACAAGCTGTGCCAGCTCAAGCCCTGTCCCTGCTGTGCCCCCCAGGTAATTGTGTTAGGGCCAACACTGGCCCAGAGCAGCTGGTTCTGTTCTGCTGATTGTGTTATTCCAGCTCCAGCTGCCTGTCCTGCACTGGAGTTGGGGCAGCCCTGCAGAGCTCTGGTCCTCAGTGGCCCTTGTTTCAGGGTGAATCCCATTTCCCCTCCATCCTGCTGCTTTGCTTGCCTCCACATCCTGCTGAAGACAAGCCAGACGTGGCACCCACGGTCACCAGAGTTTCCCTTCACATTACAAAGGTTTTGCCATGGAAACAGTTTTGTGTAATACTGGGGGATCTCTGGAGGGCGGCTGGTGAACACAGACACCTCAGCCAGCTGTGAATCCCACAGCAGCACAGCCCTCACACTGCCCTGGCTCAGACCAGGATGGATAAAGCACAAAACACAATAACAGACAATGGAGACCAGCGAGGGACCAAAGCAACGGGAGAGGAATCAGAACTGAGGCAGAAAAAGGAGTAGAAAACAAAAATTGCACCAAAGCTCTTTTCTTACCAAATTAAACATGACTATCAATCTGCTGTGTTTTTGCAGTCTAGGTTTACAAACACGTTACTTCACCACACTTCTTTCAGGTTTAATAAAAAAAAAAAACAGCTCGAATGAGTAATAGTCAGTTTTGTTGTCTGATAATAGATTGATGGCCTTAAGCTTTCTCAAAGGAAATTCAATTTGAATAAGGATTAAACTCGAATTGTCAGTGAAATATCCATCTACAAATACTTATTTCTCACATTCATTCTAAATTCTGGTTGTACTTTGTCTTCCAAAACATCATGCTTTGTAGCTAGACACAGCTAAATCACACGGTATCCATATTAATAAAGATGTTTAATGTAAAAGCATTGTTTTACTCACAATCATTCACGTCTCAAAAAGGTCTTTTATAGCACCATAGGTAAAGAAGATGTATCTGAGGGAAGTGTCACAGGTATTGAAGTAAAAATAGACACTGTTTTTTTCTTTTGATATTTTGGTTGAGGCTTTTAAGTTCAAGTAATTAACTCACGGGTTTCTTGTATCCTTCTGCTGCTTCTTCTGTCTCAGTGTCAAAATAATTTCATTAAAACACTCACAAATTATCATTTTAATGAATTTCTGACAAGTTAATATACTTCTTGTAGAGATGTAGCTACAGGTGAGGTTTGGGTTTGCTTCAGTGCCTGGTACATTTGCTGTTTACAGAGCAGGGAAAACACCAGGTGTAATGAGTGGTGCTAAACCAGAATAAAACAAACTGAGCTCACATTTTTTGACTTCCAACCATCTTTTCAGGCAATATTTAAAATACATGTCATTCAACTGAGCTCAAACACCTTTACCCCAGATTTAACAAGAGAAAATCACTTCAACTGTGGAGTGCACAGTTGGCCATGAACAGGAGAAGATACAGATCCTTCTGAATAGCCACTACAAGTCAAAACAAGCTCATGAGGTTTTCAAAGAGCACTCTCTGGAGCCAGCTGAGGCCAGGAAGGAGGTTATCTAATTAATTTATGAGTTTTCAGTTCCTTCTCTGTTAGCTGCCTAGAGTAGCTTCTTCAAAGATGTCCTAAAATGCAGCAAAACAAGGAATAATCAGAGAAAATTAAAAAAAAATAAATCTGCTTTTCATATGAGACAGTAGGTAGAGCCAGACAGAGAAAAATGTGGGTCTACTTCTCTTGTGTATGAAAAGGAATGGAGGTAGAGTTGCTTTAGACACTCCTTCCGAAATATTTTCCATCAATGAACTAATTTTGAAATCACCTATAATTGAAGGCACAGATAATTTTAGCTTTGTACGTGAAGCATGGAATTGCAGAAACTGCAAAAAGAGGAAATGGCATGTGATATATTTGTTGAATTTAGAAACAGCAAACTAAGAGGAAAAGTATATTTTTCTCCTAAAAAAAGATTCTGGCAGTTAGTGGAAACAGTCATGTCCTAAGCAGGGTAATGAGCAGTAATGCTGCTTTAAACATTGCTCTCAACATAAAAAACCAAATAGAAAGCCATGAAAAATAGACCATGGGTGAGGCATTCTTCCTTGAGCACACTCCATTCAAGGTGATGACTAATTAGGAAAATCTCCAAAACTGAATTTTTCTTTCTTTAAGTGCAACAGTGAAGATAATATAAATATAACTCAGCCATATCAACTGATTCTGCTCCTGAAAATAAACTTCTAAGCATATGGTCACACGGTCAGGAAAGCCAATATATAGGAAGAACAATTCTCAAATAGCATGAGAACAGTCTGGAATTACATGCTAGGGCTCACACAAGTGGGTTTCCACAGCCATAATTTCATCAAATAAATTTTAGTGTTTGATAGTCAACCAGACAGAGGCACAAGGAGGATTTCCAGGAAACGTTTATGTTGTTCCACTCAGTTTTTTAACAGTGGGATGCATTTCTATGGGGGAAGTGGGAATTTCCCTTTTGAAATGGGGCAGGTTTCTTCGTTAAGCAAAATGAGATGGAAATAAAAGAGCTGGAATTGCATCAGCGAACACTGCTTACCACGAGGGAACTCTGCATCAAAATGCTCCACTGACTCTGGCCTGTGACATATGGACCAGATTAGCAAGGCTTTAACCCATCATTCCTGCCCTGATTTTTGAGAACAGAGCCCATTGATCCACCTCCTGATGGTGATTTCTGTGAATGGATTTGGTCCCATGTTGCCCAAAATTCCTTTTTATTTTTCTGATGTTCTAATTTATCAGCCTGGCTTCTGATACTTGTTAACACTCTTTTTAACAAAAATGGAACAACAGCACCCCCTCCAAGGAAAAGCAATTTTTTCTTCAGAGTTCTTTGAAAAGAAATATATTGAGTATATTTGATGCCTACAGAAGCCTAGCTCCCACTAAAAGGGAACTTGAGCAAGAATGGATATCCTGACAATATTTTGGATAAGTAGATGTTTCCTGATGCACTGCAAACCCAGTCACTTGTGATACAAATGATCAGTAACTGGAGTATCATAAAATTAGAAATGTAAAAACTGATATGTGCTCAAAGGTATTCTCAAAAACAGAAGATAAAGTGAAGGTGATGTCATTGAGAAATTCCACCTGTAGGAATGAATGTAAATGTCCTATGTGCTATAGAAAACCTGAATTGCAAAAGGAAAATGTGATTATTATTAAATCTTTGCCAGGATTACAGAAAAGATATCAGCACTTCAACACTGCTGGGCTTCTTTACTCATAAGTCGTTACAATAAATTACAAGTGTCCAGTAGCATTCAGTACAGTGTAAATGTCAAAATCATTTGTCACAAAATCCTTGTCACCATCACCAGCTGGTTTTTAAAGGAAACAATAAGAAAAAATCCAGAATTTGCATAATGAAGCATTTTAAACATCCTTCTTTGGTTTTCATATTTCAGTGAAGATCGATTTTATTATCAAGTTGAGTCACAGATTTGGAATTTCTTAATTCACTCTTATTTTACAACTCCTTTACCCAGTTTGTTCTACAGAGCTGATATTTGGCAGTGAATTTTCACCTGTCTTTTTCTTCCAAACAGAGCACATACAAAGCTGGCATGACTAGGGAAGTTTTGACTATCTCTGCACAAATCCATATTTGTTGTGGGAAGAATGCAGAGTGTGTTTCAATACCACACCTGCTTGTTTAACTGTATTTTCTGGAAAACTGTACAAAAAAAAAAAAAAGAAAAAAAAAGAGAAAAGAGGAGTAAATCCCTGGAGCAGTCTGTTTTGCTGAACCTCCCTTTCTGTTCTTTTGCTTTTGCTCCTGAGCCTGCAGTTGGCTGCATATTTGGTGCTTCCACTGGGAAATGAAGAGCTCCAATCTCTATTTATTTAGGATCCACACCCTGTTTATCACTTAAGCTCTTTTCATACCTCCTTCTCCAGGTACAGCAAGGCTGCTGCAATAATCGCAGGTCCTAGTTTGGACTAGATGATATTAAAGATATTTTCCTACCTAGTTTGTTCTGTGCTTCTGTGCTTCTGTGATTCTGTGATTCTGTGTTTTTATGATTCTGTGATTTTGTTAATCTCTGATTTTGTGATTCTGTAACTGAGATTCTGTTATTCTGTGATTTC
The DNA here is from genome assembly GCA_013401135.1 of Cettia cetti. Lineage (NCBI taxonomy): Eukaryota > Metazoa > Chordata > Aves > Passeriformes > Sylviidae > Cettia > Cettia cetti. The sequence continues at coordinate 2,196 of VZUI01056543.1, read as the reverse complement.
ATGATTTTGTGATTCTGTGATTCTGTGGTTTTGTCATTTTGTGATTCTCTGATTCTGTGAGTCTGTCATTCTGGCATTTTGTGATTCTGTGACTCTGATTTTTTAATTCTGTGATTCTGTGATCACCACCCTGCAGTGCCTGGAGGTCACTGCTGCCACCAATCTCCTGCTGGAGCTGCTCCTCCAAATCTGGTGAGCAATTCCAAATCTGTCCCAGCCCCAGTCAGTCTGATCACCAAAATTCTCCTGTGCCTGCCCTGTTTGCTAACTTGGGTCATTTGGCTGAGGAGGGCCCAGGTAAGGAAACCCAGCAGATCAAGGACTGCAGGATTACATTCCACAGGGAATGTTGGTGTGGAGAGGAAGCAGCAGCAGCACCCAGGACTCCAGACACAAGCACAGATCTGCATCAAGTGAGCCTGGATGCCCAGGGAAATGAATATTCTGCTTTATCCTTGCTCCAGAGCACATCTGACTTCTGTCAGCTGCAGGACAGACAGCACCTGACCTGGCATTAAGCTAAGTTTTTACAAACAGATGATAGTTGATTTAGCATAACCTCTTCAGAGACAAAGTTACTCCTTTGGAAAAGTTCATAAATATGATCTGGCAGAGAACATTTCTATGAGTTCAGCAGAATGTCTTACCTGGACTCAGCATTTCTGGGCTGTGCTCACTGGAAGCACAGTTAATATCCCATGGAAGTGCAATCTGAGTCCTTCAGACAGGCAAGGCTACACCCACTGCTAAATTACAGAGATTTGGAAATTAACTCATCTGTCTGTACAGAAATACAGCAGGGCAAAGAAAGTAAGTGATTCTTTTCTCAAGCTTGTAGATGCAGGAAAATGCTGCAGAGATTCAAAATAATTTTTTTTTTTAAAGGTAGAAAGTAACTGTAATGGCATTATATCCAATTTAGGTGACAATTAATGCTGGACAGAAGCTTTTTAAATACTTCTAACCATTATTAGGCACAAACTGCTTCTTTCCTCAATATCAGTTACATGCTATTTTTAATCTCTACATAAAATATTTGATTTTCCTATTGTACCTACAACATTTATTAGCACGGCCATTTATAGTTAGCAACTTATATGTTTAGCAACAAATAGTTAGCAACAAATTATATTTTTTGTGCTAAGATTGTGAAAAACATTGAAGTATTTACTGCAGCTGCTGTGCCTTGCACATCCTCACAGTATTCTGATTTATTGTGTAATTTTTCTCAGAAGATCCCTTAGCATAAGAGTAAGCAATTTTGCACCCTACCTATGTCATGTTTTGTTCAATCCACATCAAGATGCCAATGCCCTGCAGCACCTGGAAATGTGCACTGATCTTCTGCAACACCAGTTGGAGCTCTTCAAGACTAAAATTGATTTTTCTCAAACTGGCATGTGAAGGTACAAAGTGTACCCAGTGATCCATAGCTCAAATGAGTGTAACAATACCAGTCTCAGTCGTTGAGGAAGCAGTAACTTTTTAAGTCTTTGCAAGCAACTGTGCAAGAAAAACCAGAGTGCAGTGAGGAATTTATCTTGTGAAATGCCAGGCAGTCAAGTTGTTTTACTGCTGCTGCAGGCTATTGTCAGAGCTGCTAAGTAAATGGTAGGAATAGTTTTCTTTAATTGGAAGGAGCTGGGATACCATGGTGATGTGCTTTTTATAGCACCTCTACACAAATAGATAAACCAGGATTTCTACAGATAAACCAGGATCTCTAAACTCAGATCTCATCACAGCATGATTTGAACCCGGTTCTGTGGCTGGCTATGAAAGGCTCAGATCCTCCCTTTGAGCACTGAAATTGCTTCTCCTGCCTCTCCTCACCACACAATCCTGGCTGGGAGGCTGAAGGGAAGGCAGGGAGAAGTCAGAATGTGCCTTTGCACACAGAGGCCAACCCAGCCTGGCACTTGCTCATCCCTCCTCAGGGATTCCCTGGAAACTCTGCACTCCTCCAGGCAGCAGCACAGGATGTCCTGGAGAGGACAATGACCAAGGCAGTGCCACCAGTGCCACCCCTGCTGCTCTGCCAGGCCATGGTGCTTCCCCAGCACGAGGATCCAAGGAATGTCCTCAGGCAGATGCCTTCAGTTTCAGCTTTCCTGTGTTCCAGGCTCTGTGCTGCCCAGGGTGCAGCTCTGAGCTCACAGGCAGGGTCACTCAGCTCTGCACACAGCAGGGACACAA
>VZUI01056541.1:0-23122 GCA_013401135.1 Cettia cetti | reverse complement strand
ATTTTATTTTATTTTATTTTATTTTATTTTATTTTATTTTATTTTATTTTATTTTATTTTATATTTTATTTTATTTTGTTTTATTTTATTTTATGCATTGCCTGGCCATGCTGGACAGAGCATCTTATCTGCCTGTTCCACTGAACTGGCCCTGTCTGGATACATCTTGCATGACGCAACACTGCAAATGAAAACAAATGCAATGAAAGAATGAGTGAAAATATCTAACTCCATAAAGACTTCTCTTAAATTTTTTCATTGTGCTTATAAAAACACATGTAGGATTAGAGTTTTATAGCTTAATTAATTTCTCAAGTTTAATTACATGCTTACAGAATTCACATCACTCAGCACTTTTATTAGGATTTTCTAAGTTGTATTTGGAAAAAAAAAAAGGCAAAGCAAAAAATGGAATTTTCTTGTGAGGTGTTTCAGAAGTCTGTTTTTTCACACAAATGTGGATGTGTTATTCACACAAATATGCATGGAGTAACCATCTTGGTGTGCTTTACATATAATATAAAGTGATAATTTGAAATAATTTCATAAAGAAGGTGGTAACTCCTTTGCATTTTTACCAGCTTAGATAGTGATGTGCATTGGTATCACTTGAAAATGTTTCCATCTCTGATATAAAGTGTAAGAATGTTCTCACAGCATGCAAAATCCTTCCTAATTACCAAAATGCTTCTGTAACCCCAAATACAGTGTGAAGACTCAATACTAATATGTACCAGACAGATGAAACAGTTTTACAGCCAGCCCACAAGCAAAGTCATCACGTAGAGGGCACTGTTCAGCAACTGAATTGTCATGTACACTCATGTACAAGCTTGATCACTGGAGTACTATTTGGGAGGATGGCTTTTTTAGCCAAACACCCCTGTGAAAGGATACTTTCGCCCAACTTCATGATCTCCACTTGATAAAGCTTTTTCAACTGAGGGAAATATTTGACTGGACTACAGTTTGCCTTTCCTGACTTAGATGTCCTGTGAAGACAGGTCACACTCTAAGAGACTGTGCTATTTTCAAGGCAGTTTAGATAACTCTGACATTTGAAGATATCTATAGTACAATTGTCTAAACCCTTGTGTCAGGAATCCAAGTCTTAGTTGTATGGATTTCTTCCAATCTGGCTGAAAAGCTTTCTGAGTAGTAGTAGTAATCCGTGCTTTCTGAAAACAGGGTGGGTCCATAGTTTCCAAGCATCAAAAAAAATTTTGTTTTCTGAGCTGGAAAAGGACCAGGGCTGGAATTAGTTCCTGAGTGAGATCCCTAAGCTTAGGTCCAAAAATACTGGAGGACAAGAGTCCAAAAAGAGCTCTGATGAGAGAAATAAAAGCAAAATTGGCAAGGGAGGCCACCACTGCTGCTTTTGAAGCACGGAATCTTTCCAGGGAATGTGGGTCAGAAGGGAAAGCACCCCAGCTAAGTGGGCTTCAACCCCAATTTTAGTTAACCACTGAGATGCACCTTTATCCTTCATCTGGTCTTACTCTAAGGCTTAGAAGAGAAGCAGAAAGCTCGTTGTTGTCTAGTGGAGTATTCCATTTCACAGAGACCTTCTGGTTTTGCTCTTACAATGATTCTGCTTGAACATTCCTGCAGACTTGAGGAACAAATGGCATCTGGTGATCGACCGCCTTACAGTGCTGTTTTTGAAATTCCTGGAGTATTTTCATAAGATGCAAGTCTTTGTGTGGTGGCTGTTGGAGCTGCACATCATCAAAATTGTTTCCTCTTACATCATCTGGGTCACAGTGAAAGAGGCAAGTAAACACCAACTGTCAAACTCTTACACACCATGAAGGCCTGTCAGCATCTGCCATGTGGTTACACACCCAGGTGTAGGGAGAGGGCTTCCTCCTGTCAGACCTCATGGAGATTATGGGATCCAGCTGGGTTTGTTACCCAGCTGGAAACCTGTCTTGAAATCTTCCACATTCTCAGCCTCCGCCTTTCTCCAGATATTAAAATTTTATTAGTCCAATTCTTTGGATTTAAGAGATATAACCATCTTCTGCTCAAACTGTCTGTGGGCATCATCCAAGGATGGAAGGTGTAGAAAAGGACTGGGAAGGTACATGTAGGAAAATTACTTAAATTTGGTCTGCTGCTTAAGGAACAAGAATGTGGAACTATGCCTGAAGAAAAAGGGAGCAACACTTTTAGCTGTGCTTTTGGTGTGGGCAATGTGAGTTCTCAATGTTATATAACCATTCCTTGAACAGGGTAGTAAGATGGGATTCACTAAACACAAAGAAAATAGGCCTATTCTCACTTTTTTTTTTTTTTTTTTCCTGGGGGAGAAGCCAAGATGATGAAGGTCAGTTGTACAGACACATGGATCTGTGACATCTCTTTTTTGTTTCGTGTGTACTAAAGCAGCAGAAGCTGCATGTGGTCCTTTGTATTTCACATCTGTTTATAAGGAAGAATGGAGTTTTGTGGATCTAATAGCATTAATATTATGTAGGTGGTAAATTTCTTCCTAAACTGACTGTAAAGTTTTTCATTCTTCACTTATTAATTTGTGTCTGTGTTATTGTGGGCACTGTTGTAATTTTTTTTTTTTTTTCAGTATTTTCCTCAAAGTTTCTACTTGTCCCTTTCTATTGAATGATACTTTTCTGCCTGCTGTGGAAAAGGTCAAACTTTTCAGGGTTTTTTGTTACTTCATGTAACTTCTGTACTGTTTTTGTGTTTTCAGGTGTCTCTGTTTAACTTTGTCTTTTTAATTGCCTGGGCTCTTGCTTTGCCATATGCTCAGTTTCGCCCACTGGCTTCAAGTATCTGCACTGTTTGGACATGTGTGATTATTGTCTGCAAAATGTTGTACCAGCTCACATCTATCGATCCCAAGACTTTTTCCAGTAACTGTACATTGGTGAGTACAAATGCATATTAAAAAGGTTTGACTGCTGTCTTCTTCAGTGAAGGAGAGCAAAAGGATCAAGTCAAAAATATCAAGTACAAAAATACCAAGTACAAAAATAACAAAAATAAATAAAAATTATTTTTGTTTATCATATCCTTCCCAAGCAGTCCTAAAGTTGTGTTTTATAACTGCTGCATTTTTTTTTTAGCCAGGAGAGAATGAAACTAAGGTCAATTTAGAAGAACTGAAAACCTCAGTGCTCTACAGTGGGCCAGTTGATCCTGCAGAGTGGGTTGGATTGAGAAAGTCTTATCCTCTTCTTGTGTACTTAAGGGTAACTTCTTTGTTATCTGTATTCAGATATTTTTTATTTGTGAAGAAAGTAATATTGTCTTTGAAATAATCTGTCACACACAAAAAATGTATTGCAAAGCACTGATAATAGGAAAGTACAGAGGGAAAGAGGCAACAGAAAACCACATCTGTTACACAGAACATTTCCAGAAGGGATTCAGTACCAATTAAGTTATTCTTTCACGCAGAATTATCACTTTTTGACTCTACCATCTGTTAAAAGCTCTTTAAGAAATGTGATATTTAAGAACTCTAAGTAATTAAGAGGTACATGGCATTCAGGTACCAAAGGACTGATGGGTCTAATTGGAGTAATTGCCCTGAATGACAGTGTGTGCTAGAAGTTAATTTTTCTAAGTGCTTATTCCTTTGCCACAGTTTAGAAAATATAATGAGTTAAGAGGATCATTTATTCAAACACTAGTAAATGGATGTCTTTTGTTTTTCCTCTTGGTTTTATTTGATGCCTTTGAGCAATGTTTTATTATTCCTGTCCTGATTAAAAAACTTAACTTGCAGTGAAAATGTGCCAAGTCCTGGGGAAAACTGTATCTCTTATTAATTTACAGAAATTCCAGCATTCTATATACACAGTTTAAGATTGTCAGAAAATATAAAAATCCCTGTGGCCCCTGTTTCAGGAGATTTTTGTCCCAAGTATTTCTCAGAGGACAGATCTAGAGTTTGCCACTTCTGCTTCAGTTATGACTTCCTTGAGGGACTTTCTCTGAGCTGGTCTTTTTAACCAGCTTTTGCAGTTAGTTAGTACCTCTCTCCTACTGAGTGTAGAAGAGGGACAGATCTCCCTCCTGAGATAAATGAGAAATCAATTCATAGCCACCCTTGACTGCATCCTAGTCAAAGTGGCTTTGGGACAGAAGAAGCAGTGCCTGAGAGAAGACTGACAGATAGACTGTTCATGTGAAAGAGTTCCCAGGTTAAATTTGCTCTACCCAACATCCTTGTTTTGGAAAGTTAGGGCTTGGCGTCTAAACCTCTGAAGATGACTTTTGTGTATGTGTGTATTTTCCATCTCCTGCAAAACAAAACATGATACCTTAAGAGAAGCTATGAAATATAAGAGGGCACCTGGATGGGTCAATGCCTTTTTCCTTCCCTTCATTTCCACAACTAGTTTTTATTATAGTATTTTTAAATTAATGCCTTTGTATGAATCTTCTGGATGTCTGTATGATTCATCAAAATCCAAGAATTGGTGTGAAGCTTAATTTTTTTGATCACAGTAGCTGGGAATAGATGCCAGTGAATTCTGGAGGGCATAAGTCCTCAGTTATAGCATAAATTTGAGAATTAGTGAGTTTATGCTTATCAGAAAATTTTATCGCTTCTTGTGGTTTTGACTTTTATTTAATACTCTCCTGATTGTGTCTCCCATAGAATAACTTACTGATGCTGGCTATTCTGGCTTTTGAAGTTACAATCTACCGTCACCAAGAATACTACAGGTGTCGAAATAACCTCACCGCACCTGTGACTAAAACAATTTTCCATGATATTACAAGAGCACATCTGGATGATGGACTTGTAAACTGTGTCAAGTATTTCATAAACTACTTCTTCTACAAGTTTGGTTTGGAGGTAAATATGCATTACTTTTCTTTAGATTATCATTCCAAACCTTTTGAATGTGTTATTTTTGGATACTAGCTTGGGCTGTGTTAGACATCTAGAGGCTTATTAGTCATCATTAATGTTAGTCATCTCTGTTCCCTTACCATGTCTATTTGTTCATGTGCCCATGAAATGTACTTTCAAAAAATCTTTCCATAAATAGTGATTTTTCACATTTTCTATGCCTATCTGAAGGAGGCAACTCCCAGAGTATATGCATCTTAAATTTAATCATAATTATGCTCTTGATCTATCTGTTTAACACTACCACCACTTTGATCAATGGAGTAAACTGTTCACAACCATCTGAAGATTAAGAATGAATGAAAATTTAAAAAGCCCAGCAAATTATTTCCTTTGGGAAATAATTTTAAGACCATTCTAATCTGGGGAGAGAGAGAATCAAAATAGCGTAGTGTGCTAAACAAATGAAGTGTTCACAAAGTTTCAAAATGTGTTTCATGAAACAGAGTGAAGGGACTACTTTCAGTGAAGCTAGAGAACAGAAATGCTGGAATGCACAGCCCTTGGAATAATGGAAAACTAAATCTGTCTTGCAGGAATTGACTGGATTTGTCTATCACGGATAGAAGCTGTATTGTGTAAATGCCTTATTCATTTCCTGCATGAGGATATGTTTTAGTTGTTACCAATCTTTATAGTTCCTCCTCTTTTCCACATCTGTATGTCCTATCAAAATATGTGGCTAATATATTCTTTGCTTGGCAACAATTAAACATTTCACATACCAGCTCTTGTGGCAGGACTCTTTCCTTCCTGTGTCTTTAGATATCACATAATGCAAACCTGCTCTAGACAGAAGAGTATCAAAAATTTGGATGTTTGGGTGGAGTGGTGGAAGTTGCTGTTGGGGTAACTTGTTGGTTTGCACAGGGTTCCTGCAGTCAGACCACGTCCAAGCATTCTATCAGGACCCACAATAATTTATTATTGCTGTATTGACTAGCCATGAGGTTGTAAAAGTGGTTTATGTTTCTTTACTTCATTTCCAGACCTGTTTTCTTCTATCAGTGAATGTAATTGGTCAAAGGATGGATTTTTTTGCAATGATTCATGCCTTCTGGTTGATTGCTGTATTGTATCGACGTAGGAGAAAAGCTATTGCAGAGATCTGGCCAAAATATTGCTGTTTTCTAGCATGCATCATTACATTCCAGTATTTCCTTTGCATTGGCATCCCACCTGCTCCTTGTAAAGGTAAGGACTCTCTTTATGTAAAATTACTGCTACTTGCTCTTATAGAAAAATACTGGAAAATTGGTAAGTATTCTGAAGGAAAGGATTAAGTAATTGTTATGAAGTACTGATTGAATTTTTGCTTGCTTCTGCCACACAGACTATCCATGGAGAAGTGGCAATGCCAACTTCAATTCCAACATCATAAAGTGGTTATACTTTCCAGATTTCATTGTGAGACCAAACCCTGTCTTCCTTGTGTGTAAGTGTTTTAGCACATAGTTATGAAGTGTTTATATGTCGTTTGCTTAAATCATCTGCACAGTGGAATTTGAAGCCAGCCTTTTATTTACACTTCAGTAGCAAGATGACAGATTTTTTGGGCAATTGAATACTAAGCATGGCTTTGAATGTAGTAGAAAAATTCATACAATTAGTAATTTTTGCATCTGTTTTTCCTGTATCCCTTTTTTAATAATTTGACATCAAAATGTATGAATATTTCCCCTTTTCTCATTTATTTTTCCATAAAGTCATAGACAATGACAGGTAAAAAACTGTAAAAATATTAATGTATTTCAATTCAGAGTTAAATGCAATGAAAACCACTCAATCCTGGATGTTCAAAGTGTGGGAAAGTAGTCTGGTAACTGCATTATAATATATCCCAACTCTCCTTACACCTATGTTGATGACTGAATTTTTCCTTGCAATCATTACTTTTTTCTAGATGACTTCATGCTGCTTCTGTGTGCATCCTTGCAAAGGCAGACATTTGAGGATGAAAATAAAGCTGCAGTACGAATCATGGCTGGAGACAATGTGGAAATTTGCATGAACCTTGATGCAGCATCTTTCAGCCAGCATAATCCTGTTCCTGACTTCATCCACTGCCGGTAAAAACTGAATCTTAAGCACTTGGAAAGTACAGCGCTTCCTTTTCATAAAGTTCACTAGGGTAAAAGTCATTCTCACAGCTTCCAATTTTACTTGGAATTTGTATTCATGTATGTTCCCATCTAACATACATGAGAGAGCAGATAATTAATTTCTAGGTAATCAGCATCTGGTTTAGAACAGGGTGGATACAGACATGTCTTTCTAAAACTGATGATTGTTTTAAGTGCTCTCCAGAGAAGTTCAGTGATAAATTTGTCTGAAAGCCTGCATTCACAGAATCATAGAATTGTTTAGGTTGGAAAAGACCTTTAAGATCATCATGTCTCACCACCATCTTAGATAACCAAGACACTGCAAAACGTTCACCTTTAGTTCACAAGTTTTTTGCATGCTATCTGTGTACATGTGGATTTAGAAAGTTTGAGGAGAAAAAGTAGTTTGGCTGTTGGATTAATCTAGCCCTCTGTATTTCCAACTCCAGAAATAATCTTGGTACTCAAATTTGAATTTTCCTCTCTGAATGCCTGGTGGGGCAGCATTTGTGTTGGACTTAAGTGCTCTGGTGGTTTCCCCCCCAAACACTGGCATGTTAGCAAGAATCCATTGCAGTCTGCAGTTTCCCATGTATATGTTTATTCCCAAAAAGTCATCAGTTGTGTCCTGCTGAGTTGTTGTCTAAGCCCAATCAAAATAGTACTCTAAGAGACTGACCTTTGTGCTATTTCATCTAGGCATAAGAACCATAAAAGTGTCTTGGAAGGACAACTGACATGACTTCCTGTTCCTGAGCATTGCATAGAAGGTTGTTTAAGAAGGTGAATAATACATAAAGGGACAGAGCTTGAGGCAGTCTGTTCTGAATGGCCTTCAAACAATGGAACTGTTCCAGTGTGTGATAATTTCAGCAAACACAGATTAGCTCAGCTTTTCTAAATGGTGCTGGACATGCTCTTATTTGAAATTGTTTCTTAAAGTATCACAAGAGTAAATGGGAAGAGTAAGATTTCTTAGCTGTGGTGTTCTGTCAGACTTGATCTGTGAATGCATGTTACCAAAAGATGTCCGAGTATGACAGGAATAGAAAAATGTCTAGAACTAACGTCCATAAAAATCCTCCTTTTATTTCTTTTACCAGACAAGTGGTATCACTAGAAGTCCTTCTTAGCATCTTTAGGATGATCCTGCTACTTCTGTTACAATTGGTTGCCAAATCTATCTTGAAATAGCTTCGAAGAGGAAACTCTTGAAACATTGAAGTGACACATTTGTCCAGAGATTTACAGTTGCTACTAGGCAAAGGTTGAACAATTCTCCCCCTTGAGAATTTCCAGTCTACACAGTGAATCCTGTGCTCTAGATTCAGTAACATAAGCAGGAAGGGAGAAGTATTAATCTTCAAAATGCTCCATCAAATGGGAATGCTTTCTAAAAGATATCTGACAAATAGGGCTTTGTTGAGATGAAATGTAGTGGAGATTGCCTGAGTTTTTCTCTTGCCACTGAAATAGTGTCCACTTAGCAAAGGCTGATGCAGCAGTTGCACTGGGCACACTGATGTGTTTAGTCACTGGTAAAGACCATCACTGGTTTCAGGCAGAAAGATGGAATTTTCCTCCCTTAGTCCAGAAAAAAAATCCTTCTGAAAAAAATTCATTAATGATGAGAATGTATTTTAAAGCCCTCTTTGGAAGAGAAAACGGCAAGAAAATCACTGCTTTTAAAACAGGCTCTTTTAGGATCTTTTCAATGTTCTCTGATAGGTAATTCTGTTCATCTGTATAAGATACTCCCAAATGGACAAATATGAAACTTTGAAACACAGAGGGCATTTGAAGATTTTGGGTGGTAATTGGAGTCAGGTTTATAGTGGAAAGCAAAGTTCAAGCTGCACTGGCCTGCTGCCTCTCTGCAATCCTTTGAGTTAGTTTCTGTGTTCTGCATCATGTGCATGGTATGCATCAACTTGAAGCCATTGGTGGCAGGACATCCACTCTGACACACTGCTGGGTGTGTGCTGATGGAAGAGACCTGTGGAGAGGTGATTAACAATATGCAACCATTTCATTGGGAGTTTGCTGCATATATTAGGCAGTAGGTAATGTTACTCATTGAGAATACAAAAAGCCCCAGAAAATCAAAGAACCCATTAGTGGAGGTGAACTGAACAAATAAACTGTGATCACTTTATATTTGTTCCACCTAAGTGCCAAAAATCTGTGCGACCATTTCATGGTACAGTTTTATGTTGTGTGAATAAGGAGAGGAATGAAAACAGAGAAAGAAAGGGGGAAAAAAAACCCCAAAAAACCAGGGACATTTTTGTCTGAAAAAAATGAATCATGAATTGCTAGAAAACCGATTAATGCATTCATGAACAAAGGAAATTCCTGTTTATAATATCTTTTCGTGTAGATATTTGGGAAGGGAATCATGGAATCACAGACTTGTTTGCACTGAAATGGAAGGGAACTTGCATTTCAAAGGAAGATCATCCAATTCCAACCTTCCTAGCAGGGGTAGTGACATCTCCCGCTAGACCAGATTGCTCGAAACCCCATCCAACCTGGCCTGGAATACTTGCAGGGATGGGGCAGAATCACCTCCGTTGACCTCTTTTGACACCCCCCCCCAGGATGCAGTTGGCTTTCTGGGATGTGAGTGCACATTGTCAGCTCACATCCAGCTTTTCATCCATGAGAACCCCCAAGTCCTTCTCATCAGGGCTACTGTCAATGAATTCCTCTCCCAGTCTGTGCTCATGTCTGGGATTGCCCTGACTCAGATGCAGGACCTTGCACTATGACTTGTTCAGCTTTATAAGGTTCATGTGGGCCCACTTCTCAAGCTTGTCCAGATCCCTCTGATGGCATTCCATAATTCTGTTGTGCCAACTGCATCACTCAGCTTGGTGCCATCTGCAAACCTTCTGAGGGTGCGCTTGATCCCACTCTCTGTGCCACTGAAGAGGATACTGAAGAGCCCCTGTCCCAAGACAGAGCCCTGAGAGACACCACTCATTACCTGCCTCCACCTGGACATAGAGCCATTGTCCCCAACTCTCTGGCTGCATCTATCAGCCTATTCTCCTTCCACTGAATAGCCCATTTGTCAGATTCATGTCACTCCAGTCTAGAGCAATAAGGATGTCTTGTAGGACCATCTTGAAGGTTTTACAAACGTCCAGGTAGATGACATTTCTCTATATGTTGACCTTATAGAGCATTGCAGTCATTTCATCATAAAAAGACACCAGTAGTGGGCAGGCACAATTTTCCTTTAGTGGAGCTATGCTAGGATCACCTTCTAGTCTTGCATGTGCCTTAACATTGCCTCCATGAAGACCTGCTCCATGAGCTTCCCAAGCACAGAGAGAAGGCTCACTCATCTGTATTTTTACAGGTCTTCCTTCCACCCCCTTTTAAACTATAACTTTTCGTTTGTTTGTTTGTTTGTTTGTAATGTTAGCTAAATGTGTAAGGGGAACAGGTAGGATGTTGTCTCTAAATATAAATAGACCTTCCTTTAGTACGAACTGTATAACAGATCTTGTGTTCTTTTAGATATCTTACCTTTCTTTGAGCTCTTAAGTGTCTCTTTCAATGCTTTCACTACAATATGGATTATCCCAGCCTTTAGATCATGTTATTTTTGAGACATTACTCTGCACATATGCAATCCTGAATGCCTAATTTGTTTCAAAGAATAGCTGACAGTACCTTAAGGTGACTGAATATTTTATTAGGAGTTATAAATCTTTAAAGAAGGACTCTCAAGCTCTGGGTAATCCACTGAAGATCTACCTCAGAAGAAAATGTATGTATCTGGCCTCCATCCAAGACAATTTGGAACTGAAAGGGCTTTGTCTAAAAAAGTTTCTTGTGCTTTTCAAGAGAAGTTTCAGAAAGGTCTAAATATTTAGTAACATGGACAAGAACTTTGTTCAAACCCTATCCAGGCAAGTGAAATTAATAATGGCATTTCTCCAAAAGTCAGTCAGGAAAGAGCCAAACAGTAAGAGATGACAACCTGGTTATGAATAAATTATGAAGCAGAAGAAAAAAAAAAATTAAAAGTTTTGCTTGGTATTCTTGTGTTTTCTGAGAAGCCTGATGTGTATTTACTGTTATGTAAAAGAATGGCAGCTGCAGACCAAAGCACCCTTTCTGAAGTGTCACTTCATGTGAGAAGATTACTACTTGGTCACTGTTCTAGTAGACATGGATAAAAAGCTTTTAACTGCAACATAAACAGTGGCAGAAGAAGAACATATTTCCAAAATGCTTCATTTTCTTCTCTCTGGAGTAATACTCACATTCAACAATGATAAATACAGTCCAAGTAAGAGATTTCCTGAAATTTTCTTGTCTTTCCACCCCCAGATTTCTCAGGGGATACATGCTTGACCCCAAAGGAGTGCACATCCAAAGGACTTTGAAACAGAAATAAGGACAAAGAATAGAAATAGGAGCTTTTAGAATGACACAGGATTTAAAGCAACCTCACTGGGATAATCCTTTCCCACAGTCTCTAATACTGGAAAATTCTCATTTCGGTTCCCAAGAAGTTTTGAGACATTCTCTTACACATTGTCAGGGGGAAAAAAAAGCTTGGGATTGTAATCTGCTTTTTTCCACTTAGAAGCAGAAACAGTCATTGAACTGTCTCCTTTAATGCCTGTACTCTGGGAAGCATCATGAGGGGAGTCAGGTAAAGTGTTTGAAAGACAGTTGTACTGCCAGTCTTGGTACCGTGTTCCAGCTTAATTTAGTGTGATAGAACCTGGAAATGAACATTACAGGCTTCCTGTCATATTTATTATTTAAAGCAGATAAACATTCTGTTGCTAAAAAAATGAGCCTCTACGAATAACACAGTTGTGAATTTGGGGGTTTTTAAGGTGGATACAAGCATGAAGGAAGGACTTTGCTGGTAAGAAAGTAATTGTAAAAGAATATTAGTTCCTTGAGAGGGTTTAACAAAAATCGTAGGAACTAAGACCTATGGGAGCCACATCACTAGATTTGAAGGAGTCCATTGAACATTGAAGGGACATAGTTCTCAGAAGATTGGATGTTGCTATTGGCAGAGGGAAAATCAACAAAACTCCCTTCTGAGAGCTGAAATAGAGCTCCAGGGAAAGGGTTTGAGGATGGAAGCTAGGTTGGGAACATTAGCAATGTTGAGATTAGAAGGGGAAACAAGCTCTGATGCAGGGTGATGCAGGCTGCTAAGAGTGTAAGGAGTAGGAGATATGGAAGAAAGAAAGAAGAAATTTAGGAGTAGGTGAAGCTTACAGAACACATATGTATAGGGACCATATGTCATCAGAAGAAGGCTACAGGAAGAGCCTTGAGGTTATATGAAGGTGGGTACCACACTCAAAGCAGGGGGCTGCTAAGGGTAAACAATGAAGCTACATAACAGCAGCTCCTCCAGCATGAAGAAACCTTGAGCTGCTTCCATCACCACAAAAGGCTCTCACCAGTGTGTGAGCAGATGTTCTTCCCCTAAATTTCAAAGCACTGGCTGAGGACAAATGCCTTTCCTGAAAGGGGTTATTGGCTGCAGCATCAGCACCTCTTGGTGCCTGCAGGCAGAGGTCCAGACACTAGACTGGTCATAGCCAAACATATCGTTTAACATGCCAGGAAAACAACTACACCTAGAGCAATCTCTCTGCAACAGACTGGATTGTATTACAGTTAAAAATTAATTCCTGTGGAAATAAAATATTCAAACAATCATGGTAAAACCAATAAAACTTTAGAAAAGAAAAGCAGATAATTTGATATAGAAAGCCATCTGGGGTTGAAATAGCTTTGATGGATGTGTGGAATGAACTTCAGACTTTGTCTTCCTTGGTTTTGAGCAAGTTGATACACTAATTTTTTCCAAAATGTTATCCAGAGTATTAGTGGGTTCTACTAATGACATGGTTGGAAAATCAGTGGGTTTTATTTCTCATTAATCTTTCAGGTTTCTTCTATGTAATTTCTCATTCAGAGGCTGTCGTGCTACCAAAAGCCATAGTTTGATACTTTAGGTGCATTGGTGTAGTGGCTGATCTTACTCAGATGTGTGACTGTGCAGCCTCCTGCTGCACCCTCCCACTTCCTGCATTCATCACACCAGCACTGAGTTGGTTCAGAGGCTAAATGGGCAGAAAAGTATCCCTTCCTTCTCCTCCTTCAACGTAAATAGTCTGTTCCAGATTTTCTTCTTGAAACCATTTCAAAGGGCCAAAGCCAAAAAAGGGGCTGAAATTCAGAGCTGAAGGGACGACAGGGGTTGGGATTGTCCCCTTGGGAACCAGCTGTGCAGATTTCTAAGGTGTATTGCTAAATATCACATCCTGAGGGTGGCCTTTTGCTCTTGGTGAATGAAGGGAGATTTAAAGAACACTTAGAAAATGAGAGCTTGGAAGATTTACATGACATTAAACTAATAATCTGCGTGGTCTGCTGTAAAAGCATAAAATCACCATATATGCTATCCAAAATTAAGCATTTTCACCTGTCTGTGTAGATGCTTTTAAACAGAGGGTGAGAACCTCAGCTGCCCTCGTGGGTCTGTGTAGGGTCTTTCTAACTGTTGGGGTGTCTTTGTCCTTCAACCTTCCACGCTAACATTATGATCCCAGAGCAAAGAACTGAAACTCCTCACTTCCTAACGTTCTGGGCTTTGAGACAGAATTTAAAGATTTATGTATGAGAATGTGTCAAATGATTTGAGAGGTAATATGTAGAGAACTCCCCACCAAGACATTTTTATGTTCCTGCTCTTACAGTACTTGACCTGTCCAACTCCCCACCAAGACATTTCTATGTTCCTGCTCTTACAGTACTTGACCTGTCCATATCAATATAAATAATTAATGAATATTAGGGGCATGCAGGACTCTATGCTGTAACTGACAAGATTCTGCATATTGTAACTGAAAGAAACATGATTTCAGGACAATTTTTATCTACCTGAAACAACTTGAGTGGTTCTCTCCATTGTGTTCAATGTGGTATTCTTCTTGGGATAATACCTTGGTTAGTTGGTGGTCTTCATTAGGTGTGCCTTGGCTGACTTGTTCAAAGACTCTTTTCTGAGATATCCACACCAAAATGAATTCTTGGGAGCCATTTTTATTGTTGGATTTGCTTGTAACTGTACAGTTATAAAAGTCGGAGTGCTTTCCATCTTTAAGGACTACATCATTTGTCACTTGACACAGTTGTAGTGTCTCCTCCTATCTTAGAATTTTTCTGTTACATCCAGTTTTGTTGTTTGGTTGGGTCAGAGATGCCCAAGGCTATTATATTTAATGTATATTTTGGATATAAGAAGGACAAATGTACTTAATATTTTAGATGGTTGCTAAAATGTAGCAAATGGCTACCATTATAGTGACAAAATATCTAGATTATTGTCGTCCTTTTCATATTCTCTCTGATTTCGAGAAGTTTTAATCTAAGAGTGATACCTGTTTCTGATTATGACTCAAGCAAATGCTACTTGTATATGTTGGGAAGTTTGGATTAAGACAGTCCCAGTTGTCTTGAAGAGTCAGAGTTCACTTTTATTGAAGAGTATTAAGACATTGCTGGATTTATTGGTCAATTTGGTTCTATTTTGGGCTTTTCTCAAAAGATGCTGATGCATTTTGTTGGTAGCAAAGGACAAGCCTTTTAAAATAGAGCAGGGTCAGGAAAGTGATCACTTCCTAGCCATCCCACATAACAATAGTTATTATTAAAGGATTATCAAACAGAGTATTATTTTCTGGAGAAACAATGAGAGCACCATTTCTAGTGCACATCAAATTAATGAAGACCTCTTCAACTGATGTCTTTTTTTTCCCAGCGCATATGGATTCTTTGCTAATGTTTTATCACCCAGAACCCAGTAACGTCTCCAAAGTCACAATATTTTTAGATTTCACAGGCAGTAGATCACAAATTTCCTAAGTATTTGTGGGAAATAAACATGAAGGAGCTTTCTTGTTACCTTTCATTAAATGCCTGTCTGGTGAAATATGTAATATCGGCCGATAAATGTAAGACTATAAATACATACTCCTAGAAAGTTCTGAGCCTGAGAACATCAAGCAGCAGGGGCTTTTTTATGTGGCTTTATACAGTGCATTTAGTTCATTTGCTCCTTACATGGTTTGGCTTAGGTATATATGCACTCCTATAGCTCTGTCTCCCTGCCTGGTTTCCTGACAAATGTAGTTACACAGCCTGGGTGAACAGACTCTGAAAACACAGTTAGATTTGGAATCAAAACACTATAAACAGGAGGAAGCTAAGAATTAGTTGGTTTTGCAGTGTTTAACTATATGTAGTATTTGGTATTGCCTTTGGCAGATATTTTTGTTTGAAAGCTCACTGAGTCAATATTAAGGTAAGATTTTAAGGAATCTGAAAACACCAAATTGTTTCTCTCTCTTTCCCACTGTGGGCCAGGCTGATTTCAGATAGCTCTGTCTCATAGCTTCCTGGAAAACAATTCAGTAAATTCTGTCACATTTCTGTTCTATAGAAACCTTTTGCCTCAAAACTTTTGCAGTTTATCTCCATTAGAGAAAGATATTTTTATCAGCTGTCTTTGAAAACTAGTCTTTTGACCAGGCTGAATTCCCAAGAAGTCATCAATAAATATGGAATTGTTTGCAGTGGTGTATTGTAGTTGGCTTTTTAAAATAGATTTTCTATACTATTTCTCAGACTTCTTGAAAGATAATCTCAGCCAGCCTTTAGGTCGCATAAATGGCATTTCCAGATAATATCCCTCTACCATGAATTTTGGTGAGAACAGGTTTTCCTCCCTTCCATGTTACAAGGCTTGATCCTGCAGGAAGAACAGTGCCCTGACCAGATGTAGCAAGGTGCTAATGCACAGGAAGGAGCTGGAGTAAAGTGTGTGAGCCAGTGAGACCTGTGCATGAACCAAAGCCCCTGATTGTGGTGAGCACCTTCACAAATACTGAAGTGTGAGAATGCCCAGAAGACCTTGGGCACGAGTGTCTGCCTGTAGTGCAGAAAGAGGAAAGATAACATTGCCCTCGGAAAAAAAATGGTAACTTTTTCTTCTTATTTTACTTCTAGGTCCTACTTAGACATGTATAAGGTGATAATATTTAGTTACCTCTTCTGGTTTGTGCTTACCATAATCTTCATTACGGGAACCACAAGGATCAGCATATTCTGTATGGGCTACTTGGTGGCCTGCTTCTACTTCCTTCTCTTTGGTGGAGACCTGTTGCTGAAGCCCATTAGGAGCATTCTGCGTTACTGGGACTGGCTGATTGCCTACAACGTCTTCGTCATCACCATGAAGAACATCCTGTCGGTAGGTAGCTGTCACCTTTCCTCTGCCCTCAGCACTTCAGTTTCATTGGAATAGTGCACAGTGCATTTGGGTGGTCATTAAAAATCCTTTTCCAGGACAACAGCCTTCTGCAAAGACAAAGCAGTCTCCATTTCAATTCAGCATTGCTAGGGAATGGCAGTGCATATCCATCATAGGAAAATGTGCGCCTGTGTGCTCAGTCAGGCTCTGTGAAAGCTCACAAGCTGCTTTCAAAGTGCCAGGTTCTGGTTTGTTTGCCTGATGAAGTCTCTCCTTGGACGCCTCATGAAAATCTCAGTGGAGTGAAAAATGAGTAAGAATTATAAGATTAGTCATACTGTTGATAAGTAGTGCACATTTAATTAGACAATTTATTTAAATAAAGAATGTTCAAATCCAGTACGAGATGCAGTCGTGTGATGTAATCTAATTAGTGAAGTTGACTACAAAGTTATAAACTCCATTCCTATTTCGTTTAGAACTAGTGTGAAATTCAGGTGGAAACAGATGTATTTGATAATTAAATGTCAACTTCTTCTGCAAAATATTAAAGATTTTCTTGTATTAATTAACTCTTTTGTAAATATTCTTGCAGTGGCACTGACAGGTGATTAAGACAAGCCAGTATTTTCAATCTTTTTGAAAGATAAATTTAGATTTATTCCTGGCAATTGCTTTTTAATGCTGGTCTGCAAAGAACAGACACTTTTCTTTTTAAATTTATTTAAGTCATTATGCTGAAATAAAATTGATTTATGGGTGGTTTGAATTTGCAAATGTTCTAAATGCTTACATATGTGCTTCATTTTATACTTGGGAATTCAGTGGAGCTACATGTGTCTTAAGCTTGTCCATGTATGTTTGCAAGATTAAGTCAGTGATTTATAAAAGTTGATTAGTTGTCACATCACATTGTATTCCAGATGTGTCCCTTTCTGTGCAAAAATGCAAACAAACCCCACATACCTCCTATCTCACTAATAATCAAAAAATAAAATTCTGTCTAAGCATTCTAAATAATAAAAAAATAAAATTTTGTCTAGTTTGTGAGTTGCTGGTAAAGCCACTCTTTCTTCCAAGCTCTTTTAGTAATAAGAATAATTTGACTGCCCTTGGCTATATTATTTCTCATGTAAAAAGATGCAATTTTTTCCTATCTTTGTTTCTGCTATGTTTTTTTTTATATGAAACTGCCCTTTTACTTTGCAGATAGGAGCATGTGGCTACATTGAATCTTTAATTGAGAATAGTTGCTGGGTGATTCAGGCATTTAGCCTGGCTTGTACAGTTAAAGGCTACCATATTCGTAAGTATATCTTATTTTTCTCCATAATTTTCTAGAGATAAAGACTCACCTTAAAATCTTCTACCATATTTAAGTTATGCCTTCCCTCAACATACTACCTTTTGAAAAATCTTGCTCCTGTATTGATTAGCAAGACAGAATATTGAAAATATTTCACAGAAACAAGGGAGACACATTTACAGGGAAAACTACCACCATCCCCATATATCCACCCACAGCCAGCAATTCACTGATATTGGCACTTAACACATTTTCCCATATATGTGTTACTCTGGTTTACTGTACAGCTTGAGCTAAAAGGTCAGCTCACCATCACTGCACGGACAGGGCACCTTTTCCCAGCTGCACTCCCTGTGTGCAGTGTGGACTCCCACTCCACTTGGTGGTTCAAAGGGCAAACCTGTTCAGCTATCTGAAATGGCATGAAAGTGCTAATTCTTCTGCATGCATAGTGAGTTCAGGCTTTTTTTTTCCTTGTAATTTTTCTCATGTGGTGACAAAAGGAATGGAGTGGATAATGTCTGTGGATGGAGGTAGGAGAAGGGATGAATGAAAATTGGAGAGCAAAACCCTTCATATCTCAGTGAGCTATTAATTTGTCTCCACTTTGTCCTGACACACTGGATTAACATTTTGGAAAGTACTACAGGTTTTTTTGTGTTTTCTGGGTTTGCTTTGGTTTTTTTTTCTGAATTTAAAGGGCTGTTTCATCCTAGTAAGTCTGCAGCAAAATTCTAAATTCCTGTCATCATGATTGATCTTAATATGAATAGGGTGTGGAACAGGGGAAAAGAAAGTAAATATGAAGATGCAAATTCACAGAATGAAAGATGCCCAGGAATTCTTTTATCCAAAACTTTTTGGGCAGCAACAGAAACTTAGGCACAGGTTTTCAAACCTCCCAGGGTTTGGGCACAGCAGACTTTGAAGCTCTTGGAGTTTGACCTTCCAGAGCTATTAGATTGGCTTGCTTGCTTGAAAAGCCAGCTTCGAGCCAGAGCCTGTCCCTTGAGTCCTACTGCCTTCTGTAGGGCAGCACAGGCCATGTAGTTTATAGTCCAGCTCCACAAAACCCAGTTTTATTTTTTTAATATCCCCAAGAGAACTGTCTTACAGAGAATAAAGAAAGAAAGAAATAGCCCAAGCCAAAAGCTAGAGGTAGGAGGAATGGGATTTCCTCTCTGCCTGTCTCCTCTACCCCAAAGGAAGCAGTTTTGTGGTTTCAAATATTTCTTCTCTTATGCAATGGAAAGGAACATTGAATGGAGTTGTGGAGAGGAAAAATAAAAATATTAGATCGTGGCAGTCAAGAAGTCATTTGACAAAAATAAACCACTTCTTTCTCAATTAAAAAATGAGAGAAAAAGTCATTTCAAAGAGAAGAAAAAATTGAAATATGCCATTTTAGGAAATACTGAAATCAAATAATTCAGTGTAACAAAAAATATGCCTTTTCCATTCTTTGTTTTCAAGTACTTACTGAAGTATGGCGAATTTATATGCAAATAGTCACTTCTGATGAATTCTCACTTGTCATGGGGCATCACATTGTTGGAAGATTTTCAGTTTGTTGTAAAAGAAATTGCAGTATACATCAAATGGAAATGCATGACAATTTTGCTTAGAAAAATCTAAAATAATTCAAGTAATTTTAAAGGCTAGGGTTATTTAATTTATTAAACATTATGAAAGAATTCTGAACACTGATGGTATCTTTTCCAGCAACAAGCAATATAGATTGTAAACTGCCCAGTGGAGAAGCTGGAATCATTTGGGACAGTATATGTTTTGCTTTCCTGTTGCTGCAAAGAAGAGTCTTCATGAGTTACTACTTCCTTCACGTGGTTGCAGATATAAAAGCTTCTCAGATATTAGCATCAAGGTAACAGAAAATTTAAAAGAAATTAAGTTAAACAGCTCAAATCTTTCATGGCGGCAGTACTTACTTACTGTTTATGATAGGTAGTACCAGAAGAGTCCTTTAACATTGATTTAAACAATCCATGCTAAATTCATAATTGCAAACCAAATTTTGACACAAGAAAACAAATTAATTGAGAATCTAATAGAAACGAAACCATTCTTTCTACCAAATACTATCTGCTGCTCCTATTAAAATCTCTGAAAGTGTGTTGCAGCATTCTCTCAACATTGATATGCATGAGAGAGAATGCCAGAATTTCTAAGTTTTTGAAAGAAAATATTCTGCTGTCAGAGCCTGTTTGAGATAATTGTCCTTAGAAATCCCATCTCAAGAATTGTCGCAGAAGAAGGAAGATGGGAAAGTTCTTATGTCTGGCTTGGGAAGAAAAGGGAAGACTTTTGGGAAGTTCACATCAATGAACACTGGTTTGGCAAGGAAGTGTTAACCTCATTGGGCCTGTCGTACCACAAGCATTCATTCATAGCCATCACTAGCACAAACATTCTTCTGGTTTGTGATATGAAGGCAGATGAAGAATGAAATACTGGTTTTAATTTCCATAAGGTTTCTAAGAAATTACTTTTGTTAATCTTGGATTAAATGTATTGTGGGGTTTTTTTCCTCAAAAGACATACAGACATTGATTTCTGACTGTGTTTCATGGCAAAATTTGGCTTGCATGTAATGAAAGAAAGTAGTTTTTATCTTCCTCTTTCAGGGATCATTTTAAGAAGGGGGCATGTTTAGCTCCCTATACTGAGCAAAATTTGGCACTGTTAAGAGGGAAACCAAAGGCCTACACCTCCACCCCACATTGCATTAGGCTTTTGTTCTGGCGTGAATTTCAGTGCTGATTCCCAATTATGCTGGATATGCATTTTTGTACCTCTTTTGGTGTGCTGGGTTCACAATGAAAACATAAAGCGTAAAGCAAAATCGTGAGTATCAAAACACGTCCTATGCAAGAAAATGTGCATCCAGAATGAAAGAGTGGACCTCTAAAATTATTCCTCTTCTTACTGAATTCCTGACAAAAGTAAGGCTTTAAATCTAGGCTACTTCTTTGAAACAGACTTTAAGACTCTTTAAGAGCCTTCAAGAGTTCATGTGTGAATTAGGAAGAATGGCCATAACATTTAGATCAATGAACTGATTACATTTCCGATGTAATGGGGTGAAAAACTACATTCTTTTGGCACACCAGAAACTTGGCTCAAGGGTTTGTACTGAGAGATCGAAAGCACCATAGTTTTCTGAGGGTAAAAGTGAAGCTGAATCTATGCTTAGGATGGCCCTGGATAAAGCTGGACCTTGCTCACAACTTCCAGGAGGACTGAGGCAGGGGATTGAGGTGAGTATAAAGCTGAAATGACTATAAAGAAATCCTGAGGGTGTGCAAGAAATCCTTCCTCAGCCTTGAACCTACTTGGGTTCTGTGTTTTCAGGACTGGAAACCAAATTTCCTGAGCAGCTGCTAGAGTAACATACAAGCTGAGTAGGGTTCACAACATTTGGCCCCAGATCTTGAAATTGTCTGTAAAGACGCTAATATTTTAGAGCATTTGACTGATTGTTTCAGGCCCTTGATTAGTTTTGTTTGATGCAGATAAGGTCATGTGCAGAGGGAACATAGCGTTCTCTGTGATTAGTTGCCATATGGAAAACTTAGAAACATTTAATATGTCCTCTCCTTTTTTTTTTCCTCTGCCCCATTTCTGATATAGGGGTGCTGAGCTTTTTCAGGCTACAATTGTCAAGGCTGTAAAGGCAAGAATTGAAGAGGAAAAGAAATCAATGGATCAACTGAAAAGACAGTATGTACTTGATGAATATATATATATACATATATTTGTTTGTTTGTTTGTTTGTTTATTTATATGCATATGTATGTACATATTTAACTGATTGCTGGTATTTATCTAGCACTTTCTTTGATAGAAATACTGGCTTCCAGTATTTATCCAGCACTTTCTTTCCTAGAAACGCTTTACCATTATTAAAATTTTTTTCTGTATATCTGTTATCTATATTCCTGGAAAGATTTGTTGCATGACTGCTCTTTCTGTTTTATTTGTGGTTCCTCCTGTAGTGTTTAAGTGCAAAATATATGTTTACCTTCACTGAAAATATTTGCATTCAGTTTAAGTGGCCTGGAGATCCCTATTCTTCATACAGCACATAAGTCACTTTGTTTTCTCTTACATGCTTCTTTGGTAACTGCAGAGAGCTTTCAAAGCTCCTCCTCCATGATGCTTGGAAATCCCTAACTGCTTCCTAACCATGTGTCAAAGCTCACTCGTGACAGCTTCTTCCACCCTGCGTAGCAGAAAAATCACTGGAAGTTTGCCGTGTATTTTCTACCTATGTAGAATCACCCAATCATAAAATTGTTTGAGTTGGAAGGGAAAATCTAAAGGTAGCCTAGTTCTACTCCCCTGTAATGAGCAAGGACATCTTCAAAGAGATCAATTTGCTCAGAGCCCCATCCAGCCTGACCTTGAATGTGTCTGCGGATGGAGCATCCACCACCTCTCTGGAAAACCTGCTCCAGGTTTTGCCACCCTCATTCTAAAAGCTTTTTCTTTATTAGCCAATCTAAAGTAATCCTCCTTCAGTTTAAAACCATTGCCCCTTGTCCTCACAACAGATTCTGCAAAAAGTTTGGCCCCATCTTTCCTATACACTCTCTGCAAGTACTGAAAGGCTGCAATAAGATCTCTCCAGAGCCTTATCTTCCAGCTGAACAACCCTAACTGTCTCAGCCTTTCCTTATAGGAGAGGTGCTCCATTCTCTAATCATCTTTGTGGCCTTCCTCTAGACTCTCCCCAACAGGTCCATGTGCTTCCTGTGCTGGGCACTCCAGAGCTGGATGGAGCACTGCAGGTGGGGTCTCATGAGAGCAGAGGGGCAGAATCCCCTCCCTCAGCCTCCTTCCTACACTGGTTTGGATGCAGCCCAGGACACAGTTGGGTTCCTGGGCTGGGAATGCCCATTGAGGGTCATGTCCAGCCTTTCATCCATCAGCACCCCCAAATCCTTCTCAGCAGGGCTGATCTCAGTCAGTTCATTGCCCAGCCTGTGTTGATACTAGGAGTTGCTCTGACCCAGTTGCAGCACCTTGAATTTGCTCTTGCTCAACTTCATGAGATTCCTGTACACCAACTTCTTGAGCTTGTCCAGTTCCCTCTGGGAAAACATCCCATTCTTCAGCTGTGCCAATGGCACCACTCAGCTGGGTGTCATCTGCAAACCTGCTGAAGGCACACTTGATCCCACTTATCTTGGTTTAGGGCAAATTTGGGAGGAAACCTGTGAAGGGGGTTCCTCTGGAAAGCAAACCAAAATGGCCCCTCCCCTCAGCCAGTCTGGGAAAAAATTCCTTAGAGAAAAGTGGAAAAAACTATTTATTTAACAAACAAAATACCTACAAGCACAAAGAATGGATAATATGAAATAATAAAATGAACAGTGAAACAATAAAACCTCTCGCCGCTCCGAAGAGAGATGGCAAACTGAGACAGTTCGTGCCGTGGGTGCAGCTCAGCTCACTCAGTCTGTTGTCAGTCCCAGTCCCTCCGGAGGTCC
>VZUI01056539.1:0-17949 GCA_013401135.1 Cettia cetti | reverse complement strand
GGCACTTGGTGCCATGGTCTAGTTGAGGTGTTAGGGCATGGGTTGGACTCGATGATCTTGAAGGTCTCTTCCAACCTAGAAAATTCTGTGATTCTGTGACTGTGTGATTTTAAAAATAGTTTCTGTTTTAGCTCAAAGCAAATTCTACAGATTGATTACAAAGGCAATGAAAATAAAGTGCTGACACAATGTCAGCTTTAGAGTAATAATTGCACTGGTATAATAATCTGCTTAATTGTTGTTTATTGTAATTAAATTCTCATGCACACCAGACTTGCAATTTTCTTTTCCATGTCAGCAAGGTTTCCATTTATAGAACAGTTTGCCCAAAGCAACCAGAGATGTCACTAGACAGACATTAATCAAAGGACCCTACAAAGCTACACCTGGTATCCTTGAGGCAAAATGTTTGCCAAAACACAAAACCCACATAAATCGAGGCACAGTGGTTATCATGGCATTGTTATGCTTGAAAGCAAAAATTTCATAATTAATTTTTAAGTATCTATTATATGAAGTATTAATCATGAGCCAATATTATTCACTTAATGACCACAATACCTCTCATTGTGAAGACTGCCAGCTAATTATAATTAAAAAGACCAATAATTTTCCCATATCCATTTTCCAGATGTTAATGTAAACTAGATTGACAACATAGATAGACATAACAAAGGAGTCTAAGAGAATTCATTTGCACCCGCTCAATACCAAAACATCACATAGGTCAGCAGAAAATTCAGAGTTAATTTTAAGATTTTGATAAGTTGGAATGACATCTGGCCTCGGAGGAACATTGAGGGCAAACCCAATGAAAATTTATACCACCAAAGAAGCCTGGATTTAAAAAAAAAAAAAAAAAAAAAAAAAAGCCCTAAAGATAATTAATATTACTTTCACATAGAGCATCAGTAATGTTGAAGCTTAATGTGAAATAAACACTTGAGTCAAGTTAATCTGATGCTAAAATGATTGGGCAATTTATTACAGCTTAAGAAGGACATTGCCACCAGAACAGGAAATAAAGGTTTTAAAACTTGGGTAATTATTTTCAATCAGAGCTGCTTTCAAGGTCAAATGTTTAATACTAGCCATTATTTTCTCTCTGCTAACTTTGGCAGGCATTTCACATGTCTCATCCATAAATAATTAAAGAAGTAACTGCTGTATCACCTTAGCCTTTGGATTAAAATTTGAGTGTGCAAGGTAAAGTTTTTATTTGATTTTTTCCCTCAAAGCAACATGCAGTTTATCTGTACTAAAAAAACTGTCTACTACTTTCTAATTCAACATTACAAACATTTCCTAATAAGCTTTCTCTGTGATTTATTTTTCCTTTTGGACCATACTCAGCTACTTCAGCAAATTGAGACAAATAAACCTGAAAGTTCTCTATAAAAGCAATCTGCTAACACACACACCAAAGAAATTAAATGGAATTTAAGCTGCTGGCAGGCAAAGATGAAATAATATTTGATGTGGTTTAATTCTACTAATATTGTGACTATTTGCGAAGAGAATGGAGGTACTTGGTTTGTTTTCAATTCACTTCCTCTTATGCAAAAGTTTAGATCTACTAAGGCCTTTATATTAGTTAGATATTTATATCATATTGAACCCCACAGACTGGAAAGTCAGCATCAAAGAAAATCGAAAATAAAGGAAATTAGTTATAGCATGATGTGTTGATAAATTCTGAAATGTACATACTTTCTAAGCATCAGCATCTTTTGCTAGAGTTGTTGTCCTCAGTACTAATCATATTTGGTTTTGCAGACCAAAATTAGGAAAAGGTTCTACACCTTTTCCTAAAGCTAAATACATTCAGTCCAATTCAGTAACTGAAGAACATGTTTAGAACTTTCTTTAAAACAAAATAAGAGAAAAAAGTTATTAGATGTTTGTTCTAACACTAAGCAAACTTTAAAATATTTTATTGTCTATTTTTTTTTTTTGTGAGTCTACTTGATTGAAATAATTGTTCTTTGTGAGGGTACAAGTAATTTGGGGAGATGGCCAAGGAATCAGTATTTTATAAGTGATTAAATATAAGTTGAGGTAATTTTTTACATGTCACAATTTCAACACCAAGAAGATATAAATTGAAAGGAAGCTTTGGAAATAGTATAAGAAGTTACCCATAAATTAGAAGAAGAAATCAAGCACAATATTTAGGTATACTAATATAAAATAATGTTTAAAAAAGAGGGGGGAAAGTGATCCACGGAAGTAGGCTTCTCTTTGGCATTGGTGAAAATATATGGCAGTTAAACACAAAAAGACAAAAATTCTGTGAAACCAAATAGCTATATCCCTGTTCAAAGTGTTTTTGAAAATTTAGCACAGTTGTATTTTTACTGAGGCCCCAAGTCAGCAAAATAATAAGCAATTGCCTAATTTAGGTCCATGTACTCCTTATTTAAATGTAAGAATATTATAGCTAAATCCTTCTCTCAGGAACATCAGCCTTAAAATTCTACTCATTCTATTTGCTTTTGATTATTTTAAAATAGCTTAGATTTTTTGTAAAATGTCATTACATGCACATAAGTGGATGCCATGACAAAGTCTCCTTGTATTTACTCTAATACTACATTATTTCCCAGTGCTTCTTCAGCTCAGCATTTCTTGTGGAGCTGCAATTAATAAATTCATGCAATATTTGTCTACACAAAGCAACTACATCACTGTCTACAACAACAAAAAGGAAGAGTGGGGAGGGTGTATCTAAAAAATTCCAACCTTTCTATTGGTTTGTTTTGGTTTTTTTTCACTTGTGGCCACAAATGAGCAATTTTCACACTTAACAGACATTCTAATGGACATAATAGCTTCTCTACTGCCTACCATAGTGGTCAGTTATTATTAACTATTAAACCAATTACTGAGAATTGATTTTTGAAAATTAACTTGTACATAGTACTCTAAAACTAAATGCCTACTGTTTCACATTACAGCAGCCATTGGGGAATATGTGTTGGTCTACTGCTGCCTAGATTTATAAAAGAACTTCACATTAACATGATGTCTGTTGAGCTATTCTGTAGGAAGCATTACTATTCCAGTCTTCAGGACAGGGTCAAATGCAGAACCTTATTTTCACATCTTTCCTCTCTGGGACATGATAATTTAGAAAGCAGCTTGCTTTGCCCCAGGAAAAAAAAAGAAAATCATGATCAGAGTTTTCCATATGTCACTCCTTACAATGTTTTCTTAATTTACAATGAAGTCCTCAAATTAAACTGAAAGATGTATTTTGGAAACAATGTCTACAAGATGTGGGCTCTCTGGAGAAACCCAGAGTTTCCTCCAAATCGTTTAGCATTGCTGTCACCTGAATGCATGTAACACTTTGAGCTTTCAAAACAGATACAATGCAGAGGAAAAATATGCTAAAACACTTAATAGAGTAGTAGTTTATCTTGCTATTGGGAAATTGATAGCCATAGATGAGTTACATCTTTGATATCTTTTTTTTTGAAAGCACCAGCCAATCATGGACTAGAATACACAAATTAGCCAACATGAACAGACCTTATCTATGCAGAAGAACCTACATTTTGTTTATGAAGTGTCATGTCACAATATACTGAAAAGGCAAAGAAAAAAATTATCATCAGCTCTACAGTATACCTCTTTATTCTTCAGGCAAATTCAGTGTCTTGAATAATAGGATCCCTGGAGGTTCTATTGTAATAAATTTACAATGATCCAACACTGTTTCAACTTGTAGATAAAGCAGTATAAAGCCCTTCCTATTTTTCTAGCTCTTCTTTTAAATCACAAGCTGCACAGCTGCAAACAGCTGGATGCCAGGTAACACAAAATTCCATGTCCACATGAGAAACCTACATCTTTATGTACTCAGATAGGTGGTTCATTTGGCCATAAATCTATTTAATAATTTCACTTGATGGTAGAGTGAGGATGGAGCGGAAGAGTGAGTTCAGCATTTTAACCTCTGAGTTAATATTAACTTCCAGAAAAAATCTTACCTGCGATCAGATAAACCCCAGCTACAGGCCTGTCATTAGTCCCACCCTTCAGCAGCACCTCTACAGCTCCTCAGAAGGCAAATAATTTTGTCTATTCCTTCCAACTTCAAGCTTCTTTATTTTGTCTAATCCCAGATGTCATATCTTTCCAGTGCCATGGAAGAGCAGAATATTTTTACATCATATTTTAGCAGATGGAATCTGTTCCAGCCAAATTTATCACTGCCAGATGGCTGACCCTTATTTACTGATGAAAAGTTAGACACAGAGATATACTTTAATCAGTTAAAACATCCAGATTTTCTGCATGCAAATGGCTGGGTAACTCTTCCCTCATCATTTTCACCAGAACCAACAGATCATCAGTTTCCACCACATCACTCTGAAGCCATAAACCAACAGACCTTCATGTGAGATTCTGACATCCTCTGGACTGAATCATAAGATTAGCCTGTAAAGGACTTAGGCCTTTGATACTTCAATTCATAAAGACTATACTAAGTTATCTTTCAATGGCATTAATCCTATCTTTGAAACTAATCATTTTTCAGTGTTTGCAAGATAAAAACCCCATGTTCAACAGGACAATTGTGCAATAGAGAATGAAAAGGTTAGTAGGTGTTACAGAAACAGGTCATATATTACATACATTATTTATTGGCTACTTTCTTAGTTGGAGAATAAGTTCTGTACCCAGAAAGCTTATGTGGAATGAAAATTCCAGTATCTGGGCAAAGATGAAGATCATCCGCCTCTTACCAGAGGGTTAAAAAAAAGAAAATGGCTAAGCTTATCTACTGAATTTATAGGCTTTGACTTCATCCCAGAGTGGTTCTATACTATGGTCTCCATTTTAACAGCTTGCCAGTTGGGCTCTGCTTTTGAAAATGCTGTTAAATGGTGCATAGAAAGAGATTCAGAGAAGTAGAAAGAAAAGATGAAATGAAGGATAGACCCCAGGAAAGTAGGTAACCCTAACCTTGTGATTCATGGAACTGAGTTACATAATAAATGTGAATTCCAACAAGAAATGTGATTCTGCAAACGGTTTGTAAACACTTTGCCGTTTAAAACAATGTAGCATTACAGTTCTATGAAATAGCTCTGATTGAAAAATAACAAACCCATG
Organism: Cettia cetti; assembly: GCA_013401135.1. Lineage (NCBI taxonomy): Eukaryota > Metazoa > Chordata > Aves > Passeriformes > Sylviidae > Cettia > Cettia cetti. Next base: position 12,825 of record VZUI01056539.1, on the reverse strand, counting down.
ACAAAATGAATTGTAACACCAATGTAAGCTTTATTAGTTTCTCCAGGTTTTGCCTGTAAATTGGTAGAAGCTTCTTTTAAAATTCTCTTCCTGTCTGTGGACTACTACCTACATAATGTCCCATTTCACAGAAAGATAGTTCTTAGAATCTCATATGGTAGCCAAGATAATTTATTAAAAGCTCAGCTACTCTCCCCAACTAATGATAGCAAATGTACATAGTATAACTACCTGTTTGCTGTAATTTTTCATGAATGCATTTTAAATGGCAACATAAATTTATCTTCCAGAACAAAACTGGAATTCAGTGTTTCAATTTCCAGTTTGTATCTGTATATTAAGAAGAATTAAAATTTCTAGAGGGTCTAAATCATCATGCTTCCACAGTAAATCAGCTACTACCTAGATGCCTGTGAGACAAGCAACTTCTCTGAGGTCTAATACTTCTATGAGTATTTTTTCACTTCTCCTTTTCTTACACCTTTTTCTGGAATGTCTGGAACTGGACACTGACTGAGACAATGCGCTGTCCTAGTGGGACTATCACAGTGTGCGACTTCAGGATGACAGGTGGCTTAAAGACAGGGTGTGTTTTCCTACATGTTATGCAGATAGTACAAAGGAAATCAGCACTGAGCAAATTAACAAAAATGTTGCCCCTTTTTCAGAAGTGTGCGACAACAACTTCAGTCAGAAAAAGAATATAAATTAGGAACAACCATCAGAACTATTAAAATCATTCCTACCTTCAAATTAAAACATCAGAAACCATATGTAGTGTTATATATGAAATGTTTATATGAAAAATATATTTCATCATTACCAAAATAGATATATATTTCATCTTCATTGGCAACCTATGAACCAAATATTACACAAAAGTGACAATAAGTGGTATATAGGAAAAATAGTAAGGCTTTATTTGTTTCTTGCATCTCTAACACTTAGCCACTAGTTTAAAAGTAAAATATCTCTCTTCATGTGTTTCTTTTGATGTCTTTTAGCCATTCCTTCTTCTGTCAGATATGGGGAATAAAGGCAGCAATAACTCTCAATATAATGGCAAGTTTTAGGCAATGAATGACAGAAGAAACTGAAAGGGCCACTAATTATGGAGAACGTACTTTTTTTTTTTTTTTTTTTTAAATCTCTCCTACAAAGATGAGATTTCAAGAACACAGAAGAGAACAGTCTACCCTATTCACTCATTCCTGTTACTGTTTCCCATGTTCCTTCCTCTAGTTTTTCTGCTCCTAATACCTTTGAATACCATGCAAATAAAATTTTACATCAGACTGTAGGCACACATGCTTACAATTTAGGACGTGTATATGTAAAAGGTAAGGTGATGCTTTCATATCTATTTTTAAAGATGTATAAGCAGTTAAAGATAGACCACAGTAGAATTACAGATTTCCCTCTTACTTCACACATTCCCATATCCAATGAATGAAATGAACACACAAGTACTTTTTGTCTAGAAAAATATCCCTCAAAGCAGCCCAAGAAGGAAGTTAGCACTATTTAATTTCAGTCTTAATTCAAGTTTTCATGTAATTTTCTTTCCTCCTGTTTACCTTCAAACAGAAAGCAAGCTTTGAGTGTTCATACCACAAAGAGATTTCCATGATGTAATGTGAAGGATCAACTCATTCCTTCAGAAATTTCCTTTAGGAAAGGGGTGTTTCCCTCTTTTTCAGCCTTCCAAATTCCAGTCAGAATTTCTCATGCATTTTCATGTAAACAAAGCAATGTTTTCTGTAGCTATCTATATTGTTTACATTCTTACCTTCAGGAGAGACAATTGATGGATACTTTCTCAGACCAGTGGAATTGAAAAGGTTGAACCTCAGTCTTCCAATGTGGTCTCATTTCTAGAAATCTATATAAACTGAAAGTGAAAATTAAACTCCCTTTTTTCCTGCCTCGACTCAGCTGTGGTGTCTGCCTCTCTCTCTCATGACGGTAGTGCGTCAAAGGGGTGCATCGAATAGGCCAGGAGATTGGAGCAAGGTAGTTATCTGTGTTTCCTCCAGAACTGTGGTCATAGATAGTACCTAGGGTATTAGGTCTAGGCTGCAGCAAATAATGCCTTTTTTAAAAGCTGCCAAAGTCTCTAATATTTAGTATATCATACAACCTTTATATAATGTCTATCTCTGTATTACAACTGTAGCATAATAAACCTTCCTCTATTAAATGGTTCAAATTTAAATCAAAAAATAATGTCCATATCACAGATCATTTATGCTGGAAAAGAGCTCTAAGACCATCAAGTCTAGCTTTTTGATCACCATCTTGTCAGCTAGACCATGTCGCTAGTTGCCATGTCCTGACGTTTTGTGAGCATCTCCAGGGATGTGGCTGCACTATCTCCCTGGGCAGTTCAGTCCAATATTTAGCAAACTTTTTCATTAAGAAATTTCTCTTGATGTCCAATCTGAACCTCCCCATGTGTAGATTAGCGTTGTCTGTTCTCAAACTGTGACTGGTTGTCTGGGAGAAGAAGTCGGCCCTCATCTGGCTCCTTTCAGGTGGTTGTAAAGAGCAATGAGGTCTCCCCTGAACGTCCTTTTCCCCAGGTTAAACATCCCCTCAGCTGCTCCTCAGAGGACTTGTGCTCCAGATTCTTCATCAGCTCTGTTGCCCTCTCTGGACACACTCCACCACCTCATTGTCCTTCCTGAATTGAGGGGTCCAGAACTGAGCGCAGTGTTTGAGGTGTGGCCTTACCAGGGCCGAGTACAGGGGGACAATCCCTGCCCTGGTCCTGCTGGCACAGGCCAGGACAGCATTGATACAGGCCAGGACAGCAGGCCAGGACAGCATTGGCTTTTTTGACCACCTGGGCTCAGTAATAGCTCATGTTCAGTGGCTATCAACCAGTACCCCCAGACCCTTTTCCATTGGGCACCTTTCCAGTCACTCTTTCTCCAGCCTGTAGCACAGCATGGGGGGTTTGTGACCCATATCTAATACTTTAACTGGACTGTTTAAGAAGCACTTCAAGAATCTTCAAATCCCAGCTATGAACTGATTACGAATAAGAATAATCCAGCTATGAATTGATCACTAATAAGAAGTTCTACTTTCCTCAAATACTCAATTTAATTTCCTCAAATGTACCTCTTCTAGCAAGAATGCAGCCTTTGCTATTACAGTGACATAAAGTACATGTCATCAGACACATTGCTTTAAATTTCTGAATCAATGTGTTCAAGATTATTTCTCTTGTTCTGTTTCCCTTTACTTTAGCAAGTAGAATTAATTCAGCCATACACTGAATTATGAAGAATACTAAAATATTAAAGTACTGGAAGAATGCTATCAAAGAAGCATCTAATTGTTGCATCACCAGTGGGTATTTCTTATCTCAGACACTTCTATCTGCCCCTTGTATCCATATCAGCTTGGCTGGAAGTTTTTCAAGTGAAATAATAAAGAAATGCAGAATTGAAGCATTCAGCAGTGTGAAAGGCAATACTTTAATTATCAAAAGGAGATATTTCAAATCTTTTTTTTAACTAAAATGGATGTCTAGGACAGGATTAGACTATAAAATAAACCATATTCATTTTCTTTCTAGTCAGAGCTACACAGAGCAAAGACATTCAATATTATTCAAAATGAAATGACACGTAATATTCTCTTTTATTTGCTGTCTGTGAAGAACCAAATTGTAAAATTTAAGTAATATCCATGAATCTTTTTTTAATGGTGTCTGTAACGGTACCAAGAAATTCTACACCCAGCTGTAGCTTAAATAAATTTAGACTCTCAGTAAGGAAATGACTGCTACACACAACAAATAATAGCAGCTACTTCAAACATGAGCCTTAGGATAACTTATTTCTTGAAAAAGCAGTTTAAACTGAAATCCCAATTTCACTGCTTATTTTATCAGATAGCTTTTTACTACAACACTTCAATGCCCAGTGGAATACATTTTCACAGTAAAAGATTACCAGATTAATCCATGTTTAACACTCACACCTTTCAAGATGCAGATTTCTCAAAATAAATGTTACAATAGAATCAATTTACAAACTTTAGTAAACAGGTCATTCTGGATGGAGGAATAGTACTCACAAACCCTCAAGCCTAAATAGCCATCTGCAAGGCCAGTAAGACTTTTTAAATGGATTATCAAATGAGAGTCTGAAAATCGTAAATTGGTTCCACCTTTTATTTTTACATGCAGTAGTAAAGAGCGTGCCAGTGCTATGTAGGTAATAATACCTATGTGAGCATGGACTTGGAGAATTTCTTCCTGTTAGAAGATATACACATTTTTCTTTAGTACTTAACAAACATTTTTCCACAGGTTCATTTTCTCATTCTTATTGAGGAACTTCAGTTTGCACAGTATATTCTTCTAGTAAAATAAAAAATACCTTCTTTACTGAGTAGAAGGAGCTCTACAGTTCTTCTTTCTCCCTTTAAATTATTCTTTGGTTACACCTGCATTAGCAAAAGCATCACAGTATGAATTGATCTGTAGAACAAAATATTAATTCTGAGAATAAGTAGTCACATCTTGTGTGTTTTGGGGGCCTCCAGACATGTTGACTGACAACCAATAGTGTTTAGAGTGCACTAAGGGGAGATTCCAGAGACCATCTTTTGATTTAATTTCAAGGTGAAACACAGATTGGGGGAATGTCTGGGAAACCAACTCCTGAAGCAGACTAGTCTGATCCAAACCAAAATTTTAAGATGTACCTATTTCAATGCACTTTCTGATCAAGCTTCCTCTCTTAAAAATTCTAGATGCACTCCCCATTTCATGATATTAATCTCACTACAATGGTCTTCTCCATAATTCCTCCACTCCTTCATGGTATGCTCCTCATAGTCCATTCCATTTCAGATTATGACCTCCCTGCGTTCTTAAGAGAAAGTCCTTTTCTCAGTGAGTGTTAAAAATTCACTGTTTCTGCAAACTGCACTATCCTGAGTGGCTGTTTTCCAAAGCTGAGATCAAGAGCAGTGTAACAGACGGCTAAAGTAACTCTCTGTTTTCATATATGAAGTCCTTCAGGGAAAAAAAATTATAGAAGTACACCATTTCTAACAGATTTTGGAGTTGTTCGATTTAATGAAAATGCCTTGCTTGCTATAGGATGCTACAGACTTATTAAAAATGCCTACAGAAGAGAAAATTCACTACTGAAGTCTAAATAATTTTGAAGTAATTTCTACAGATACCTATTATATTTCTAATGAATTTTATAAGCTAAATCCTTATGAAATTCCACTATGGCCTTTTGTTCTAGGCAATAAAGCATAACACATAACATGTGTAAGTTTTGTGTTTATTGGCTTGAGAGAAAGAGAACTGCTTAAAGAAATCTTTATGGTGGTTTCTACACCTTTCCTCCCAAAGGGAGGAAAGTCCCAGGGGACTGCTAAATTATGGTGTGCTGAAAAAAAAATACGTGACATGCATAAATTTTCTAGTCCTCCACCATTTTCTGTTTCACAGCCTTTGCAGGGCTGATCAAACTTGCCCAGACATTGTCAGTCACAGGCTTTTGCCAGTGGCTTAGCTGTCTCTGCTTTGGCATCCTTGTCCAGTAAGGTGTTGTGCTTTCAAAGCATACTTAATTTTTTTAATATTAAATCTTCAATGCACTGGGAAACAAGTCTGTTGGATATGTTAGTGACCCTACAGAATCTCTGAAGAATAGCAATATAAAACCCTAAATTCTAAACTCCTTCCTCCTTAACAGAGGCAACTTTATTCTACTGATATTGATACAATGTACGTGACAGCGCTGAACTTCTGCTCAGATTCATTAGCCTAATACCTGTGTGATATTAGGAGAAAAAAAAATAGATTAAATATAACTATAAAATCTACAGCCATGTTTCCAAACATTAGAAAAACATAATGTGAATTATTTTGTCACGTAACTTCTTCCAACAAGAAAGAAGACAAAGTAATAAGAATAAGGATATTTTCTGCCAAGAGTATAAACACAGATTCACATTTCCAAAAGCAACAGGTGGTGAAGAAAAACATACAAATCTTGAAAAAAAAAAAATAACACCTTGTAAAAAATAAACTCTTCAGCACATTTTAGATCATGTATGTGATAAAGCTGATTTCCTAAACAGATAAAGTGTGAAATTCTTTCTATGGTTCTTATTCTAAATAATTTCAGTAGGTCACCACTCAGCATGTAGCCTGGAGCAGATCTCTTACTGAAGTGCTTACCATGTTCTACTACACAGAAAATATTTCCTCTTGTCCAGCATTTTCCCCTGATGAAGCAAAAGATTAAGAAGAATAGATGCCTTTCCTTGGATCAGTGTTGCAGTTGTTCAAGCCCTTAGCAGCTTGTGAACATTTTACTGTCTTTCGAACATTTTTCCCTTCATTATTCCACCTTTGATCAGCTTTGTGTCTCCCAGTGTCCCTCTCCCTTCTATAACCCTTTAAAGAATGACAAAGCTTTGAAAACACCTGAGGACATTCTGAATGGTATATGTCTCATGTTTGCTTCTGCTTAGGTGCAAAAGATTAAATAACCACCCAAGTAACAACTCCTTTTCTCTAAAAAGAACATATTTGTAAGAGTTTCCCTGCAAATATGCTATTTTTGCATTTTCCTGACTTCTTCCTACATATTTTCTGTTTCTCACTTAAGGCATGTGTATTTGTAAGAACTCATTTTCATAGTGGGGTGCTAGGGCACCAGCAATTAAAGAGAAAACGTTAAAGCGCTTTCACTTACAAAGGACACAAAAATTTTATTGAGTCAACAAGACTTCCTCATTAAGAATACCGAATGCACAGAACAGATACATATTTCTCCAGACTGTGCTCCTGGAGACTGAAGATATGGGACCCAGCTTCTGCCCATCAGTCCCACCACCTGTGTGAGCACAAGGTCATAGCTTGACTAATATTCTCTTTTCCTGGAAGCAAAGGCAGAGCTAACACCGTGGTACACAGCCAGAAATTGAATGGCCCTAACTTCTCACCAAAAACAGACGTTTGAAGATATAATTGCAGCAAAATAAGAATGCACAGACTCCAGGTTTAACCAGCGGTGTACTATGCACAGACTTGACAATCCTATCTGGATGCAGGCAACTTTTGCTCTTGATTCCTTTTGACACAGCCCTCAGCATGTCTTATACTGTGTGTCCTGCAGTCTTGGGCAACTAGAACCTCCACTGCTCCAGTCTGTACTCTTACGTGGATGTCTGATCTAAATTCCAAAATGTCTGGGTCAAACCCAGACCTCTGGCAAAACTAACTGCGTCACCTTGCCAATGTTTATGTATGGTTCATACTCCTATTTTCATCCATTTTAGGTGTTTCCATTACCCAGATTTTCTACAGGTCTCAAATGTATTCAGATGAAAAGTGCTGTGCCGTGCAGTACTTTACACAGTGAGGGTACTATATAAATATCAATTAAAAATATGTTCTTATTTAATTTGGCCATGCTGTTGTCTATCTGAATTGGGTTTACTTAGGGAAGTAATTGTTCTTATGCGTGGGACCATACACATACACATTTATTAAATGTAAGTAATTAAAACAGTCTTCTCTCTGTCCTTTCTACCAACACGCTGCCTATGTGCTCCTGTTTGATCAATGGAATAAATGAAAGTGTTTCTCTGCGTGTCAGCTCTCTGCTATTGTACCTGAATCATAATGCAGCTGTGACCTTGTGCCTTGCCTCTACTGTACCAGCAGAGACATGTGGTTAAGTCCCAGAGCACAGAAGTCTAGGACCTTTCCGGAGATAGTTCTTTGTTGTCACACTGTTGGGAATACTGTCTGCAAGAAAAACTGAGGTCCCCTCAAATTATCAGTGACCTTCTCGGCTATGGCCAGAATCCAGTTACAGGCACTGTGACATTTCATTCTAATTCAAAACAAACAAACAAAAAAAAGTTATAGAATTCTCACAAAAAGAATGTTCAGGACTAAATCCAGGCTCAGCAGTTGGGAGGACTGTGCAGCAGCTGCAAACCCCAGCCACACACTGGCTACTCACTGTGCTGGTCAAGCAGAGCAGAAGCAGGATTGCTGCTGTCCAGGCAAGCTGCTATCTCCCAGCAGTGTTTCCAGTGATCATTCTGCACTTTTAAACCACCAAACAGTCTTGACTCAGCCTCAAATATAAATCTTCTCCTTGGTTAGGCTGTGTGTAGGTTCAACAACTAAGTCTGCATGCTATGAATTGGCTGTTGGCAAAAATGAGGGGAGTAGAAACCTGCAGCAACCATTTCCTAGCATAAACACTGCAGTATTTTCAAACTTTTCAAATCTTGTCTCTTTGTATTTCAAGTTACTGACTGCAGCCTAAAAGGGATAGTTTCTCTGTGTTTTCCTATTGGCACAGTCAGTTTAAACAACCCTGATGCACACCATAACCCCGGAACTTGGGTTCTGCAGTGAGGTTCACATCCATAAGATTGTGTCAGAGACTAATTCTGTTTGAATGATTTATTTCAGCAGTTCCTTAGGTCTCCTATCAGAGCTAGGAACCAAGAGAGCTTGGTAAATCTGTTGTTAAGTATTTCCTCTTTATCATATATAAATATCTCTTTATCTATAATATATATATTTATATATATGGCTGAATGTGACTAATGGGGGAGGTAGGAGACCACTCTACTCTCTTAGTTTCACACTGTGAAAAGGCAGCACCTACTGCCAGTCACTGAAGACATGAAAAAAGCAGCGTTTACAAATGACACTGTTGGTCAGACATGCAAAGCCTATTCTGCTACTTGGCTGTACAGGAATAGCCAATCTTTAGCTAAGTTCCTTTATCTTCATTTGCACAAATAGCAGCCATTAAGCAAAGACTGAATTCAATCAGCTTGTCTCCAATGGGAGATAAAGTTGAAACCATCTGCTAGTTCTTAAAAGCAATGAGGCAAATTTTATTACAGAGTGATTTGGTTACTGATGCCCTTGTTTCAGCTGACACATTGAAGTCTTTCTCTTCTATGTCTTGCCTAAGGTCCAAAGTGAAATTAGAATGCCCAATGAACTGTTTGTAAACATCAGAAAAAAATGCCATGGAACTACTGGAAGTAGCTGTTCAAAAGTGGCATACCAGCCTTTTGGGTTGAGATTACTACGAATGATGGTGTCCCCAGAAGAGCCTTACAATGTATTCATTTTCTTTAAACTTTTTTTGCCCCTGTTCTTGTCCCATTTTTTTTTGTATTTCCATTTTTCTTGAATTAAATAGTATGGAAAAATAAAAATTGACATAAAATTGCACATGATCTTCTGGACTCAATTCTATTACAAAAACCACATCATAGCAAATATCCTGTACAACAGTATTTAGTATCTTCATTGCAATCACCATGGCTAACTATATTTTAAGAAAAGCCACATGTTAATATTAACTCAGACATCCCAGATATTGATACTGGCAACAGTACGAACATCCTTGCTAACTCTGCATTTTCAAATAATCCAAAGAGGTCTAGACTACTTACTCCAACAGTAAATACATGGGCAGAGACACATGCACTCTGAAATCTCATAAAACTCTTCAAATTCTTTTCCAAACTGCACCGCAAATGGTTGGGTGAAGCTGGTCCTTTAATTAGAGTAGCTATACAACACCTATGAGTGTATATACCATGATAAATACATGCTATCGTAAGGTGTACAACACTTTCATTACTCTTAGGAAGATCAGGTAATTGGAATCATTCAAAAAATCACATTTTCATTCACATCTTCATTCTATAGCAGGCTAGAAAGGTTGGAGCTGAAGTGGTATAGCTACTTGAATGTCAAGAGGTCTACAATTCTTTCAGCTCATTAATGGAAAATAAAAAAATCAGATTATTCTTCACAGCCTTATTGCCCAAGACTGCCAGTTATTAAGCAGTTTGCCAGTTTCTGGCTGCATGGACTGAAAAAGACAGGACGGTTACAATTAAATGAGCTACTAAAGATAACGCTTTGGGCAGAGACTCCCTGAGCAAGAATTTAACACACTTGAGAGAATTAGAAACCTGAACATACTGCAAAGACTTGGGAACTGCAGTCTTATTCTGCTAAAAAGCTCTGACATAAACTGAACATTGAACTGCTGGTGCTTAAGTGGCTTCTGCTTTAACTAGATACTTCTCTCTTCTAGAATTTTTCAGCAGCATATAAGGTTAAGCCTAAGATCAAACATTTCATTTGTTTCACCTACTTTATTCTCCCTGTCAAACTCCTGGGAAAATAAAAAAATGCTTTTGTAACAAACTCACTGAACACAATAGCTGTTCACTTTCTTTTCTGACTTGATCTAACACGGTTGTGTTAGATCATGACCAACTCTTGTTTTTCACAGTGACACTACTGTGGTAGGAAGCATTACTGGCTATTTGGAAATTCTGTTCTAGCAAAGAATTAAATTTAAAAGTCTTGTCTGCTACCTCTGTTGTAGTGTAATGACATTCAGATTTATGGGAACTCTCTGGACTTTTCTACCTGTAATTAGCTGGAAGTCTTAGGCAGGGGTCTCCTCTTGCTTTCCTTTCAGTGCATGCTTGATACAAGTAATTACTGGTTTTGGTCAACTGCTCTTGAGAACAGATTTCTAAGTCTGAACTTCATTTAAATTTTACACCATACTATTTTCTTTTTATCCATCTTCATCAATTCAGATGTTAAAAAATACTAAAAATCTACTGAGAAAGAAAAAAAAAAACCCACAAAAAAAATCAACCCCCAAAAAAACCAAACCAAAACAAAAAAAAAAAACAAACCCAAATCCATAGCAGCTTAACATAAACTCAAGTAGCTTAAGGTGCTTTGATAGCAATGGAAAACTACAAACATTACTTTGGGTCCAGGGAAGAATAAGGGAAATGCAGCTGTATTTATTCGACTGAGTCAACTCTTATTGGGATTTTAAATGATGTAGGAATGTCTATAGAAATTTAAAAAAAATAAAAAATGCAATTCTATTCACAGGATAAGAATCTCTTGAGAAAAGACTTTAGCAATTTAGGGGTGGAGCTTATAGAATTTTAAAAGCACGGGTCCAAAATAAACAGCGCCTGTAATAAAAAGTAAAATGGCATCTGTTCTATACATGAAAATATGGCTCCATTACACTGTTGGCAAAATGTTGAATATCTATAAAATATGGGAGGTAGAATACACTTGTAATTTAAATATGGATTAACAAGGGCTCCAAGTTTTGTACTTTTATCGAGCAATTTGATATTTCCAATAATCAAAGCAGACTGCTTACAGCAGTCTCAATCTAGGCAGAAAAAAAAATTACTATTTCTTCCAAGAAGACACCATTGGCTTTTTTTTTGCTTTCTTCTTTTTTTCTTCCCTTTTGTTATTTTCTCAGGACAGATAGGCAAAAAGAGCTACATATGTAATGCACAGAGAAAAAAAAAGCTAAGATTAGTTTTAGTAACTCAAAACAATGAAGTCAGAAGAACTTAATTTTATGCAGAGCCAAGAATTCAACACTGGCCACTAGGAACACATAAAGAGGTGAATGTATATTTTGAGATTCTGGGTTAGCACATTTTAGAAGGCAAATTAATCACTCTACTCCGAGGGATGAATTAGGTGCTTAATAATCTTAGCAATCTCTGACTACATGGTGCATGTAGGGCACAAAGATACCAATAATGTCTATAGAGCCAGAATTCTCTTTAGGTTTCAAGTTTATATAAACCATTCTAAGCAATCATCTGTAGGAAAAGAAGGCTTGAGTTGTTACAGAGCATTACATTAGCATATCTGGCTGATGTTGCAGCAATATCAAATATCTTTCAAGAACTGCTTGTCTGGAATAGTTTTTCCTCTCTCACTAATGGAAAAAAAGATCATAGCTGAGCTAAAATACTTCATTGACTTCTGCAATATTTCACTCTCACTGACAAATATTTGTCTTACATTGTATGCTGTTGTGCCATAAAGGTTATGGATCATCTGTAATGATGTGGACTGTAGCAAGGAACAAATGTTTCCCATTCTGTGTTTGTGGAGTAGTTCCTGTATATGACTGGATTCTAACTTTGTCCACACCTAAGGATCTCCAAATATTGTGACTTGATTTTAACTTTTTTCTATATGTACTTTTAATGATTTCAGACATTTCTTAACAGGCACATTCAAATACAAGAATTTTGAGTTTTGAAAAGGAATTATGACATCACAATTAAAGAGAAAATACTTCTAATAAAGGTTGGGTTAAAGGATACTGTGTGCATATTATATACACCTAGCTATTTCAGCAAAACAATACATTTCCACTTTCCTTCCCGGCTTCTGAAGTCAATATACTTATGTCATTTTTTTAATCCCATTACATTCCTCAGTGCCCACAGAGGGAAGACTTTAGCTCCATTTAATGCATCTAAGCCCATTACCCTACTAAATTCCAGAGTCACTCTTATTTTTTTTTTTACAGCTACTTCAGACAGGGTTATTAGAGGAAAAAAACCAGAAATGGGATAAGCATGGCTTCCACCTGAAGACCACACATGAACCCTCTGCCTGTTCCTCTGATATTTCTTACCTGGCAAATGTTTAATTAAACCCAACCAAAGCAGCCAATCACATAGGCTATTTGGCTAGCTCGGAAGACTTTAAGGAGTCAAAATATCACAATTGGAAGTTCAAGAATTTTATATAAAAATATTCAATTAAATTCAAATATCTCTGAGGAAAAAGACTGGGTTATGGCTCCTTTATGGCTTAAATGAATGCAAGTAGGAACCGACTTGTCATAGTGTCTTGGTTTAGAGACAGGTATCTGCCAGGGGAAAATGGAGTTTTCCCTGGAATGGAGAATGTAACCCCCCTTC
>VZUI01056538.1:0-20840 GCA_013401135.1 Cettia cetti | reverse complement strand
GCCCGCCCCGCCCCCGCCCCCCCCGCAGCCCCCCCCGCGCCGGCCGCGCTCGGGGTAAACAAGGTGAGACGTCCTTCCGCAGCCGCGCCGAGCCCAGCCGGGGGCTCGGGGGCGGCCCGCCGGCTCGGGGCCCCGGGGGTTTGTCGGTGTTCACCAGTGTGAGCAGCTTTGTGCAGCCGTGGGATGCTGACCGCGTCTCCCCCGCTGACAGAACTCCGGCAGGTCCAGCCTCTCCGGGGATTGCCCTTGCGGCTGGGGGCGAGATGTTAGTATTAATTTTAATATCAAATAAAACAATAACGATAGTAATAATAGTGGCTTAAGCGCCCCCAAAAGCAGAGTCCGCCCCGCTGCCGGGGGCTGATGCGGTATCGCATGTGCTGGCCCATTTTTTTTTTTTTTTCCCCTCAATGAAGCAATCGTTATTTTCCGGGCAGCGCGGAGCCCCGTGTACTTAGGGGAGCACAGGCGGTTGTACCCTGGTGCTGTCGGGTGGGAGGAGTTCTCCCTACTCCAGACTTGTCTTAATCCGTCCCAAAATTAAAACGGAGGGGAGGAGGGAGTGAGGGGGAAGGGAGGACAGGGAGAAAGCGTAAACCTTTTCACAGAGAAAGCCATGAATGAGGTCGGTCTGTCTCCGCCCAGTACCACTGCGGGCTGTCGGTTTGATGTTTTGTTTTTTGGTTGGGTTTTTTGGGTTTTGGTTTTTTGTCGTGTTTGGAGTTGTTTTTTCTGTTGTTGTTTTTGTTTGGGTTTTTTTTGTTTTTTAGTCGGTCCGCTTTTGCTTAAATAACAGGAGTTAACTATATATTGAACTTTGATGAGTGGTTCCCTAGACTCCTAATGAGCCTGACACGTACACCCTAGTTTTTGTCTGGATGTTGGTGGTGAATTTCTTTAAAACAACGACCGAAAAAAGCCCAAACCAAATACTCACAGCTCTTCCCCCATTCTCCTCCCACCCCGCAGAAAGAGGAAAAAAGTATACAAGCCGACAAGGTCTGTCTCGGAACTGCAGCCTTTGCAGGGCAATGCCAAGGTACTTGTCTGTGTCTTGAGTGTCCTTTCCCCACATTAGCACAGGGGAGGATCAGAAATGGGAGAGGGGTTGTTTTGGGGTGAACACCTGCGAGTTTGGGTGATGCCTGTTTTCAAGGGGTAGAAAGAAGTGAGTATAACAATAATGAAATAACCAATGGAGGAGTCAGTCCCAGAGGTGCCTGCTTTGAGGCAAAGAGGAATAACCTCTGAACAGGGCTCCAAAGAGGCTAGGGATGCTGCAGTCAGGGTCTAGTCTTGACAGGGGAGGCTTTAGAAATGGCTCTCCACAGTATTGCACCTGCTCCATGTCTTGTCCTCCACACTAGGAGCTGTAAGTTCCCTGGTTTACAGTTATAAGATAAATACCATGAAAAAAGTGTTGTCATGATTTTAAATTTGGCATGGAGAAGATGAGCTTCTGGAACAGAGATTTGATCTGGTGAATGTCACTTGGGTAGTGAGGAAGGACACAGACCCAGTGATCTGCAACAACCCGCAGGACAACCTGCAGACTCAGTGTTTGCTATTGGCTGTAAAATGAAAAGGTGCTTTTCCTGCCTTTCCTCACTTATTCCCATCACCTCTGAATACTTTGTAACTTTTCAATACCATTTTTAGAAATGAGATGAGCAGTGCCGGATACTGAATCATTGCAAATAAGGACAAGCCATAAAGTTATGCAATACATTCTCCAGTATCACATCCTGTGATCCAAATCAAACATTCTTTTCTTAGTAGATGGCTTTTTACACAATTTCTTCCTTCCTCTCCCCCTGCATACTCCTTCTGACTATGACAAAGACCTAGGCTCTTGCATCAACCTTCGTTCTGTAAATAAATGTTTTCTGTTTAACTTTCTTAGTTATCCAGCATTAGCTGGAGCCACAGTCCCTAGCAACTCTGGAAAGGCTACCCAGAGCCTCCAAGTCCAACAGGAAGAAGGAGTGAAAGGAGAAAGGGATGAAAAGTCTAATTCATACTAAGCCTCTGGCTGGAAACTCCTGATTTTTATCAGAATTGGGATCTAAAGCTGAAGAAGCGATTCAATATTCAAGTTTGGAATGAAGAGATTACAAATTTTGGGTTCTGAATTAAATCTACACTGGAAGGCATAGAAGACTACATACAGTGTGTAATGACACAGTTACCTGTCCATCAGATGAGTTTTACTCTTTCAGAATATTTTAATTATTTCGCTCCCTTTGCTGTGGAATCCCTCCCCAAACCTAATACTTTGTAAACTTTGCTTTTGCGCTCAGTTATGTCAATGAAGATACTGCCATTTCAGTCCAATGTTAAAGTAATAAGCTCTGAATGAGCAAACCCCTATTTCTGCCTCATTATGTACATAATTCTGTGCCTGTTATTTTAGTTTGTGTCAGTCAGCTGAAGTTGTAGAGAAAGAACAACATATAACGTGAGATGTGAAAATGAATGAGATCATGTGTGGCACAGCTGGCATATGACAAAATTGTCATATCTCCCCATGACCTTTCTGAAGACTCATAAGAATGAAGTTAATTAAAAGGGATTCCTTTTAGGACTGCTTACTGACTGACTTTTGCTTTTTGGACTTTGTTGTGCTGATCTACCTTGCCTGGAAACTGTCACCAAAAGAGACAATCCAATTAGAAGTTTCTTTATCTTTTAAACAGATCCTACAATTATCTACTCCTTTGATGATGTTGTCCAGTAGTATGATGCTGAGTTCTTTCTCTGGATTTGCTCTTTCTGCAGGAAATGCAGCTGCAGGAGGGGAAGGGGGGAGAGGGGGAGGCAAGGGTGTGTGCGTGTGTGTGTGATGTTCTCCCTGGAGCATTTTTCCTATACTTAAGTGTCCCAGAACAGTCTATGGAGAAGGCCTTACATTTTCATGCTGTGGAAATTATCCACCAAACTCTCCCCTATTCTGTATCCAAGGTTTATCTGTGGGTAAACAGCAAAAACAGGTGTAGAAATTGGAGTTTCCTGTTTCAGGAACTGAGAAAAAAAATATTAAATGAAAAGTGTGTCATAAATCTGACCTTGTGAAAAAAAAAAGTATCTTTTTCTGTAACTCTGATTTTCAATCTGTTTTATCTTTTAACATCTGCTTTTGCAAATATGGACTCTGTGTGGACAGGAGCCAACCCTCCCCTCCAAGCCAATAGCAGTCTTTCTTCCATTGATGTCAATGAGCTTAGATCAGAGCACAAGTCTTGTGAGTGATCAAAGTCAGTTCTACATTTAAAAGACTTCCTTTTTCAGGTCAGTCTGCTCCTTGTCCCTTTACAGAAAATATATTATCAGTGCACAAACACAAGCTAGAACAAAAAGGATAATAATTTTTGAAGTGGTAAAAGAAAGACCTTAATTTTATTTTTCTGCTGATTTACAAAGTGCAGAGCTGAGCCTACTGGGAACATTAAACAACTATTAAGTACCGAGAACTGTCATAGTGATAAGAGAGTCTTATTTCAGCAAAATTAATCCAAGTAGCTAGCTCAAAATATGCTTAAAAGTACCTCCCCATCAGTTGTCAAGGCTGGATCCCCATGCCAATTTGAATATGTTTTTCTATTTTTTTAATTGTTTTTGCTTATAATTTATGGTATAACTCTAGAATGTTAGTAAGGAGGCCCAAGGAAAGTGATAAATCATGGGACAGTAAAGGGACAAGTCTTTCGCCATACATCAGAAAGGCAATTCAAAGACATGGAGACAAGAATCTCTTCTTTAAAAAAATCTCATGATTTTGACTTGTGGTATGTGCCTTTTTTTTTTTTTTTTTTTTTTTTTTTTTTTTTTTTTTTTTTTTTTCTTTTTTTTTTTTTTTTTTTTTTTTTTAACGAGCTGCTGTTGAGAAGTAACTTGACAAGAAACATACCCATTTGCATGAACTGCATGTGTGGGGCTTACGTGTGTGTGAAATGAGGATACAATAAAGTATGTAAGGATAAATACCTATGTGCCATATCTGCAATCAGAATCAAGCCTTAGGCTTCATTCTTAACTCAGACAACAAAAAGAAAAGGTGTTATTGAATAACTTAGTGCAAGATTTACAACTAACTACAGTGCAATAAAAAAATTAAACATCCCACTCTAAAATATAATTTACATACAGAAGCCAGTTAAATGAGGTAGAGAGAAACAAACCCAACATTTCTGTGGGCTGCATTCTTATTATATTGTATGTTAATTGCAGAGAAAAAAGCAATTAACCAGCATGCTTTGAGGTTTACTATTATATGTTTGTTAATCTGGGACCCAAAAAGTATCTTTTTTCCCCTAAAAAATTTATGTGTATGAAAAAATGTTCTGCCCAGGAAGCAAAGCAGTCCTCAGCTCAAGAGTCAGTGATCTTTCTCTCTGGTTCTGGATCTCAGTTAAGTATTAGATATTTCCAAGCAATGGTATTGCATCCCCAGGTCCTAGCTGTGGCTACAACCACAGTCTGTTCCCAGCCTAATCGTTCCTGGTAGTCCACAAGTCTCCATCTGTGTGTTGAATGCATTGTTGATGGGTTTCAACATTAGCAAAAGCTACTTGACCTTCTAAATCACAACACTGCCCTCCAAATCTGACTGTCAAGGCTGTGGGCTGTTGGCTCCCACAGTTAGACTGTACATATCTCTGTTACCACTAACTCTCATTATTCACAGATGGCACCATTCCCAGAAATTAAAAAGTGGTTGTGTTATGTATATCCATATCAATGTTATCCCTTGCTAATTGAAATCAATCTTACATACTGGAATTCTCTTCTGAACATCCCCCTCTTTTAGCTTTATGAAATAACCTGAGGAAAAGCACTCCCTTATTGCTCAGATATTAGTACCACTTCTTTTCTATTTTCCACATTTTAAGTTATACTGGTATTGCTAAGAGAAGAAAAAGGGGGGCAGGGCATATTTCTTTCTATGTCTTTTGTAATGAGCCAAGTGAGTAGAGCAAAGCCATGGGTGTAAGATCAGGAAGAAAAGTGCTATGTTTGCATATCCCAGGGAAACCCTTATATGCAAGAGAACGTATGCAATGCTGTGACTAGTTATCCCTAACCTTTTAAGATTGAACACTCTCCAACCAGTTGCCATTAAAGTCTCTTTTCTTTTAGGAATGTATGACATTCATTTTTCACTTGAGGTTTCCTAGGGGAGTTGTTTTACAGACAAGTGCATGACCTGAACCAAATCCCTCTTAAGCAGGTTTTGCTTCCTCAGTTGCACCCATCAGCATGATGCTGGTGGAGGCGAATGTGAGACAGAAACATGACAACTGTATGTGCTTCTAAGAGCTGTTCTCCAAAACCTCATTGTAATCCTTTGTGTTGCCAGCTTTTTGGGTAGCACTGAAAAATAAGCAGGCTCCCAAAGCAGAGCTAGAAAGAAACATCACCCCCGTCATTCACAAAGCCCCTCTTGATGTGCACAAGAAACTCCTATTTGGATCCCATTCTTCACTCGGAAACATCTTTTTTTCAGTTACTTAAAAATATATATATTACAACTGCATTCACAGATGTAAAAGGTGCAAACCACCTTAAGACCATTTCTGACTCTTCAGCATGACTCATTACCTGGAACTGATTCCTGTTGAACAAGAGAAGGACTTGAGAAGGACTAGATAGAAAAGACACCCAGCTTTAGCATAGAAAATGGTAAATATTTGTGGTAGTTGCCTATCCTTGTTGTAACAGAAATTATGTGTCTTCAACTTTTCATTTGACTTCCTTGTATATTTTTATACCAGAGCAAAAACTCCCCTATTAGGCAGTGTCTGTTCCACATGAAAGCACTTACAAACCATAATCAAGTTACTCCTTAGCCTTTGCTTTGATATACTAAATCTAAATAGACTTACCCTGTGGAGTTATTCCATTTTACTGCCAATTTTTTTTTTTTTTAATTCATATTCTTGTGGTTCTTCTCTGAACTACCTCCAATTTGCCAACATCCCTCCTAAGCTGCTGATGTCAGGACCAACATTATTCCAATACTTTTTTTGATGTCAGGGTCAACCTGCTACAATGTCAAATGCAGAAGTAACAGAAGCCCTTTACTGCCCTTGGATGGATAGCATCTCTGCTCACCTAATAAGATTACACTGGCCTCCTTGGCAGCACAATTTCAGAGGGCTTTGGGGCTCAGCTGGGGGTCTATTAGGACCCACAATTCATTCTTCAGTCCCAGCTTCCCAAAAAAGAATTCTTACATGACGTAAAGCCTGAGGTACTTGTTCTTAAATAGTTTCTTCATGTTGGGTGACATGGAAGCACCTGGTATTTCTTTTGTACCTGCTCCTCAAGCAATGCCAAAAAGGCATTGCCCACTTCTGCCCACTTCCAAATTTAGGTTCTTTGAAAAGTAGTATTAGCAAAGGCACTGCTTCTTTCTGTATTGCTGGAATCATTGTTACTTAACATGGGGCTGATAAGCAGTGCCTGCAGAACCCACTCTTTGAGCCCTGCTTTAGGTTAGGGTGTTGGATCCCATGCTAGCCAGCTTTAAAAACAAGTTGGTTGTCTTGGAGAGTTCATCATGTTAGTTCTGATTTCCATCAGAATCACTCATAGTACTGGATGGCAAATGCATCCAAAGTCAAAGTATAAAATATTACCACAATTCCTTTTATCCACCAAATTTGTAGTCATATAAAAATAGCACTTTAATTTGATAAGATCTTTCTTCCATTAATCTGTGTTGATTGCCGTTAATTAAATTGTACTGTTTTAATACTTTATTAATTGACTTTCCTATCAGCAACTCCATAACTCTGCCTGTTGTAGATGTCAAACTGACAAGCCTATAATTACCTGGTTGCCCCATTTTGTCTGCAGAAGTATTGGCAAAATATTAACTTTCTTCCAGTTCTTCCTTAGATGACTGGTTTTAGCCAGTGTGTACATCTAGCACAATTATGGCTTTTTGAAGATCTAATAAAATTTTTCTGGGTTGCTGTAAATTATTATTCACATTTTTGTTGGTTTAAATTTTCTCCTCCAGGCTGGCTGATATAGCTCTTAATTTTTTTGAGCTTTGTAGAATGGGATCTTTCAGGGCAATGATATAAATTTCACTGGTTAGGACTTTATCCTGCTTGCATGTAAAATATAAAATGCATTTTAAAAGAACAGAAAACAAAACCATTGCAACAAAGTCATTATGACTTCCACCTAAACAAATTCTAAATTTTGTGATTAATACTACCCTGTCAGGATGAGGTCTAATGTAGAAGTTTCCCATGCCAGATACAGCTCTTTTTGAGTCAGGAAGTTGTTTTGTGTATTTTTTCTTGAAAATCCAAGAATGCCTTAGTACTTGCATCATGAGACATCCCTTTGCTCCCCCTTCAGATTTATCTTGCCAAGACTGAAAGTGCCATATATAGTGAAAGGCTTAAAAAAGGCTAATCGTGAAGGTCACTCTACACCCTACACAGAGGTAGGGCTGGTTAGATGAGCCAGTTCTGTGTTGTTTGGAACAAAGCCTTGCTTCATGCTACACTTTCAGTGTAACCATGCTGCTGGCACTGAAGACTGAAGTCTGTGAGAGCACTAAAACTGGAGGATTTTCCTTGAGTGCTGCCCTGGGTATCCTCAGAACATCAGCCAGAAAGAGTTACTGTCATGATTCTGGCAGTTGTTGCTGCTGCTGCCCAGGTGTGTCACAGTCTTCAAATGATAAGCATCAGATCTGCCCCTATCTGGAGAGGGGAAAAAAAATAATCATGTCATTGTGCTTCTGGCTGAAAGTAGCAGAGGTCTCTTTCAGGTCCTGTGGAGCATGAACAGTAGTAGCTCTGCAGGCAGCAGCCTGTGCCTTTGTTTGCAAAGTGCTTCCTGTTTGGATTTCCATGAGCATTTTTTGTACCCTCCATTTACTTAAGTGATGACATTGACCAGACAAAAAATATATGATCTTACTTAAAATGAGCTTTTCTTCTCTTCAAGCATAGGAGTTTTGTAGGCACACTAAAACCATAAAATGACTTTACAAAGTCAGAACAGTGGTGCCTCTCATGCAGTGTCTTCTCTCATACACAGGGCAACAGCAAATGTCCATGGCAGAGGACAAGAACAGGGCAAGGACATAATGGCACAGCCTCAGAGTGGTGGCTCCAACTCCTCTCCCAGTGATTTGCAGCCCATTTGCTTGCTGAAACAGCAGCAGTTCCTTTCTTATTGATAGCCATCAGTGGATTTCTCTACAGCAGATCCTTCTGATTTGCTTTTGAGCCTTCTTGTGCTCTGAGCAACTGCAGCATCCTGTGGCCCAACATTCCATAACTTAATTGTATATATGAAGAAGTAACTCTTTGTTTGAAGTTGTGTCATTCAAACCCCTTAATCTCATTTGATGCCACTTTTAACTGTGTCAGAAGAAGAAGCAAACTTACTTCTGTAGTTCTGTACTTACTTTCTCCCTGTTGTTCATGATTTTATAGGCTCTGTATTATATCTCATTGCTTTTCCAAGCTGAAAAATCTCAGTCTATTTAATAATTCCTTTTATAAAAGATCTCATTTTGCTGTTCCTTTTCTGCTTCTGCGATACCCTTTGGGATGGGAAACTGGAAACCTACTCAATATTTAGGATACAGCAACTGTATGGATTTATAGTGATGCACTGTTTGTTCTGTATTTCTTTCTTGACTTGCATTTCTGCTCACTGCTAATTGCTATGCTGAGTGTGACAGTCTGTGCCTATGGCTGTATTAATGACTCCAATGCTTCTGTATCCCCTCCATCATCAGAGCCCATTGTTGGGTCATGCAGTTCAGGTTATTTCCCCTCTTGTGAACTGTTTTGCATTTATCAATGTTGGATTTCCACTGCCATTTTATTACCCAGTCATTCTGTAACATAAAGCCCCTGTGTAGCTCCTCAGAGTCAGTTTTCCTTTTTATTGCCCCACATGGACAAACATTGCAGGCATATTATTTACTCCCATTTCATGATCACTTTGAATATTGCCTACAGGACAATGTATGTATTAGGTGTTCTGTATTAGAGCAGCCCAGCAGCTGCCAGAGCCTACCTCCAACAGGATGCAGTCTATAGAAAAAGGGCCAGACTAGAAAGAGTGAGCTCAGCCTTCCTGCAGACTTTTTGGAGGGCCAGAGGTAGCCTTATGTCCTTTTCTTCTTGAAAATGAAGTGTGTACCTGAAGAACCTAAGGGGAAATCAGAGTAATCTTGGGCTCTGTCAGTAGCCAGCAATGGCCCTCCTTAAGGATAGCTTAAATACTAGGTGAGCTAAAAGGAAGTTTTCTGTCTCTGCATCAACAATAGGTCAAAATTCTGTTATTAAGCACCTGTTTTGAGTATTTCCAGTGGGATGGGATAATTCTATCTTCAGTTTGTAGGCTTTTTTGTGTGAATTGTAGACTTCGCAGTTTTGCAAACAGAGGGAAAGCAGAGTTATATGGTATCACCTAGGCTGGAACACTGGCTATTTGAAGCATGTTATAGCTGATCTATAATTCACATGCTTATTTTGACAGGCTGACTCTTGTTAGTTTTCAATGGGTGTGGGAGGAAATAGCAGTGCATAAAACTTGCACATTACTAATACCATTGCCATATAAAACAAATATTTGAATAGGAAGTTTCAGAAATGATTCAGTGTTCTAACTGCAGAATATCCTACAGGAATTTTTTATAGTAACAAAATTAATGAAAAGCAAATCCTATTTCTCCACCATGGGCATAGGGTGGTCCCAATGCAGCAGAGCCAATGTGATACTCCATCTCAGGGATAGAAAAAGCAGCCTCTACAGATTGCTGGCCCCCTGGGTGACTGAAGCTTGCTTTGAAAGGACTCCTTGAGCTGAGAGGTTGCTATATGCTTTTTAAGTGTCTGTACCAGATCGTGTGTGGGTGCAGCAGACAGGGGCTAAAAGCCCTGAGCTGCAATACAGAAGCAATTGAAAGACATTCTGTTGTTGCTGCTCTACCAACTGCAAAGGAAAACTCTCTTCCCACCCCAGCAGACTATTCTAACCACATCCTTTGAAGGTACTGAAGTTATTTCACTCACTTAGCCCACAGTTTTCTCAACATTAAGTCATAACTTGAAAGCTATGGGGTGAGGAGATAATTGTTACGTCAGTAACAACATTTCATTCAGACACTGTCATAAGCAATGGATTTCTAGGTGCTGAAAATGTCATATGATCATCAAACAAAGAAGCCAAAATATAACTTTAAAAATAATCACCTTTGCACCATGGATTTGTAGTTCTCTGAGAGTAATTTGCACAAAGCTTAGTCTCAGATCTCTTTCTTTATCTGCAGTATGTCTGTTCATCTGTAGTTAGAAACAGCCTGTAAAGTTTGACACAGATGCTGTGTCTTCTCATGTTTTTTGCTGACTTTATCACAAAATAACTTGGAGCTTTCTCAGTTTGTGTCTCAGATCTCTATTGGAAAATGAGGGAGAAGCACTTTGTTAACTCCTGGAGAACTGTGATTGCTTCAGATGCAACAGTAAAAAGGGGACACGTGAATCTGTGAAGCTGAAACAAATTGATGCATCCCTGGCACCACTTTGGCAATTCTTATTAACCCTTATTATGTGCAGTGACACAACATTGTCTGTGAACTTCAACAGCTTGGTCAAAGAAAATTTCTATTTTTTCCCAGTAACTTTTACAATGTTGATGAGCATATAATAGGTTTTTGACTCTGGAAAAAAACCCCTCAGACTGGAGAGTCCCCTTTATTTTTTTGAAAGAGATCATGTCTGCTTTGTTCCTAGAATCACTTTTAGATTGAAATGTATACTACTGTTTTTCACTTGTATCTATTTTAATGTTCACATATATATGATACTGCAACAGGTGGGGTTATTTATACACATGGAAAAAGATGTTAGATCTCTAAGTTGTTCAAGATCTTAAAATAACTTGTGTACTAAAGGAATCCTTTCTGTTAACCTTAGAAAAGGGTGGAGGTGTGAGGAGGAAATGAACATGAAGTTGTTTTATTTGTCTCACAAGGCATGAATGAGTAACTGTTGCCATCTAATCTTTCTGTGTGGGTCTCCAGTCTGTTACTTCCTGCGATTTCATGTTGGGGTTTTTTTCCTGGCTTCCTTAGCTAAGATGGACAAATGGTTATTGAACAGAGAAGTCTTACATTTTCAAAGTGCAGTGGACCTGAGAAGTCAATTTTTTTCCTGATCTTGGATATGTGGAAATTATTGAAAACAATACTAAGACTAAAGTAAAGAGCTGTCCCTTAAACTCAAAAGCTTGTAACATCCTGCAGCAGTGATGCAACAGTTCACAAGACTGAGTGAATAGCCAAGTGTGATTCTGATCCCTCTACTTTGCCAGGCTGTGACACTGGCAGACTTCCAGAATAAGCCAATTTCAGAAGACTGGAGCCTCCAAATATGATCTTCTGTCAGTCACAGAGATTGCAGCTCCAGGAGAGGAAAGATTCATCTGGCAGATTATAATCACTACTGTAGGAGATGGTGAAAGAAGTGATCTTTCCCTGAGCGGGATGCCAGCTGCTCCAGGACCAGTCAACGCCTTGAACTGTGCTGGGAAGCGGCGGTGACTTAGCTCAAGTATCACTGTGTCTCATCCCACTCTTGTGATGCAAACCACTGTTTTTTCAATAGGAGCTACAAGGGCAACTCCCAACCTGTGCTGAAACAGTCAAAATACTCCAGAGTTTCCAGAGCCATCCCCATGCTGGGCTTTCACAGAGAGAAATCAGCAATGAGGCTGACAGCCACACCTGTTTTTTGGGCTCTTATTGCAGGACAGACCAGCCATCCCCACACCAGTTCCTGGGGCATGCTTTGCTCTCTCCATCCCATTGTAGGGTAACAGCTACAGATTTCCATGGCTCAGCCTGGACAGTGTGTTGCAGTATGTGAAGGCTTCAGTTTGCAAAGCCGTGGTCAGAAGGAAAGTCTTTAACCAAGATGTGCAGTAGCATCTCAGAACTCCCCTATGGTTTTTATCTCCACAGGATTCAGTGCCAGCTGCAGAAAGAGGGGAGTTTGGGAAAAGGTTAGTTGTAAATTACCAAGGGGAGTTCCTCAGTGTAGGTTTTGGGACCCAAAACCAGAACGTCTGCATGAAATCAAATAACCCAGATATACTAGCCAGCTGGGATAATAAATAGACCTGAATGTATTTCAAAACAGCTAAAAGACTGTTGTTATTTAGGTAGAGTGATCTACATAATCTTTTTCTAACCTGACTAATCAACTCCTCAAGTTTTCTTTCTACAAAATCATATAAAGGAGTATACTGTGCCTATGAAAAACCTGAGTCATTTGGGTGGTCCTGATAATGGGATACTTCATTAGATAGGAGCTTTAGTTTTGGTGCATTCTGTGGCTCCTGCCAACACCTTAAGAAGATTACCATTTCTGGTAAGGGCTCAAAACATTAAAGGAAAACTAAAAAGAGAGCAAGTTCTTTCAAGAGAATAAAGCTGATGCTGTGGGCAATTGGAATGAACTACATCAGCTTTCAGAGATTAAAGAGAAAAACTGCAAAGAAGATTTACCAGTTGAAACTCTGTGTCATTAGAGATCCCCCTTTTTACCATCAAAATAAAATTAATTAAAAAAATGAAGCTGTATGTGCATTTGCTTAGGAGTAGGAACAAGCAACCATTCCTCCACCTACCGCTCAGCTGCTGCTTTATATAATGAATGACTACTCATTTTCAACGTTTTTGGTATCTTACCTAAATAAAAAAATGAAAGGGCAATATTCATTCAAAGAAACAGCTGCCCATCTTGATATCTGTAATTATCTATTATAATTTAATATTACGGGCAAAAATATAATAGTTGGGCAGTCAGTAGTTCCTTATTACAATTAGGAGCAAAGTTAGTTGACTTTGTGATGTTAAGGTTAAGGGAAACACTGTGTTTTTGTTGTTTATAACCTTATCAGACTCCAACAAACTGAATTGAAATGCCCCTGCCAGACATCTGTCTCAGCCTCATTTTATGTTTCATTTTGGAAAAATTCAGCTTATATGGTGCTTTGGGCAAAAAAATAAATAAAGACAACAGAGTCTATGTTTGGCCTTCTGTGTCGTTCATGGCTCTTTAAGCCCTGTGCTTAAAGAGAAAAAAAAAAAAAAAAGCAAAAAGAGATAATTTTTTTTTCCCTACCACTGGAGAAATATTTTTGGTGGCCCATGAAACAAACCCACCTGGCCTACCCTAGTACTACCAAAATATGAGACCTAAGTTCACTTAAGAGGCCTCTGCAGTGACCATGTTCTGCCAAGGGCTCCTAAGGCTAAGCAGGATTTTCTGCACGTTACAGGGGATGTTGTGGAAATGCCAGACAAGAACCATTTCCACTTCTCCCTTCTGAACTCTCCTGTCATTCTACATTATCAGATAGGTATAAATTGACAGTAAAGGTGCATATTTCTCATGCTTTAATAAAGTGTTCAAGTTACTGAGTTGTTGACCTTCCTCAGCAGTTTTCTCAATGTCTCTTGCATGATTATCTGTGAAGAGATAATGACAAAGAGGTCAAAATTACTTTAGTATAAATTCTATACAAAGAACAGATTTAAGGTAATTTGTTAATGAAACTGAGGTCCTTACTTTGGATAAAAGGGCTAAAAGAATAAACCCACACAGCTAGCACCCTGTACAAAATGGAATTACTAAGGGAGGAAAAAAGCTAAAAACTAGTAGAATTAATATTGAAAGTGCTAACACTTATATATTATATAACAGTATTCTTAAAAGGTTTATCTCTTGGGAATTTTAATGAGTAGCAAAGTTATCTGTGGGTGTGACTAGCCTGGCTCACTGTGAAGAGTGTTCAGCTTCATGCCCCTAAAGAAGTGGTCACTGTTTCAGTGACAAAGAAACTATACCATGTAGTAGAAGTTCAAAATATTTATTGTATTTACCATCAGGTTGGAGGAAAATAGTACATATAGCAGTTAGACACAAAATGTTCTCTTCAAATTTAATGACACACCTCTCTCAAATTAAAGAGTCATATGGCAGAATACATACCAGGAGAAGTTTGGATAAAAGATCAAATCTAGGGTAGATTGATCAATAGTAGCAAGGAGCTTACAGTGAAAATTGCAGTTCTTTAACAACTGAAAGGCTACTTGGGGAATAACATAAATATTCTGAAAGGGCTTTTTTTTTTTTTTTTTGAAGGGAATAAAGAAGATTTCGAAAGTTAAATCTCTCAGCTTTCTTATTACATCATGTTTACATAATCATATCCAGATGCTTTAGGCAATAGTCGCTTCCTGTGCTTACAGTTTGCTGTTGTCTCATCATTCCTTTATTAATCTTTGTGAGGATTATCAAAACAAACAAGATAACTGTGAAGCTGAAAACAATTTCATGCTGCTTCCTATGAGAAATTGTTTCCAAGGAGCAGTGTTATCTTTACATAACCTGGATTTCCTAATGAAATGTGTTGGGAATTTTTTTGCTATAGGTATACCTTTCAGTCTCAGAGGTAGCAAGGCACTCCTCTTTCTTCACTCTTAAGCATAGGTATAATTCTGTGTGCCCCCAGCTCACTGCAGGAATAAGGCATTGACTTTTTAAAGTTTTCAATTCAGCCTTTGTATGCAAGACCATGCACTCCCACCGTGGCCTGTAAAGAGCAGCACCTTTCACATTATTGTCTAGCTAAAAATAGACCATACACTTACTATAACACAGCATTTACCAAGCAGCTATTTCCTCTGCCTTTCAGCAAAATAAAATATACATAAATAAAGTATCTTCTGAAAATAGCACTCTATTATCACCTCAGTGCACAGGACAGACTTATTGTGCAATGACAGCACACCTTGTTGAGTGATCGTACAGAGCTTTTGCCCTTTGCCTAGCAACATACCAAAGCATGGGATCAGAGTCTACACCCTGCCTTATTGCTCAATTAGGACCTGGCAAATGTCCCTCAGTGTTACCCTGGCCTATATCCACATATTTTGCTAACATATGTAACTTCACATTGATGTTGTTAAGGACAGACACGGTTATGTGTCTTCGAGGTCTGTTTGTAGCTCGGGTTCTCTTTCAGGAATCAGAGCCATTGAATGAGGGGAGGCTTTCTTGGCGAGTGCAGCACAGGTAGCATTTACCAGAAACTCTTAACTGTTGAATCAAATTAATTAAGTTGAATATTACCCTGAAGGGTTGCAAAGTAAAGAGGAAGTCACAATAACCCATGCAATCTCCTTGATAAAGCATCCTAAGTATTATATATGTAAAATTATAGTTTAAATTGAAAATATATATTCAAAACATAGTAGTTTAATCTTTAGAAAAAATTGTCTTTTTTATTTTACTGCACGTGTATGCAAATGAAAGGCAGGGATTTTAAATCACTGTCATCCCAAGACTATAATTATCCAGGATTAGGTGGTCACTCAGAGTCCCAGGGAAGTAAGACCACATCCTTTCTTCTTGTCATGGGAGCCACCATCTCGCTTCATTTGAGCCAGAGGAATGGCCGCCTCGAATTCAACCTCTGTGTTATACATGCAGCTGCTGAGATTTTTCTCTGCTTTATGACCAGTTCAACAGTAAAGCATGTCTCATTTTTGTGAAACAGTAGTCACACAGAGTAAGAAATGGTAAAATATCTAAAAACACTCTATTGCCACTTCTTCTAGGTTTGTCCTTTATTTTCTCTAATCAATATTTCTAAAATTGGCTTGAAGTCATTTTTATAGATTCCTGGCAAGATTTGACCAGTAATTAAGGTGATATTTCCTCTGTCTTAGGAGTCAGAAGTACCTAATTGTACACGTGGTTTTGAAGTGAATTGTACAAGATCTGGAAAAGCAGAACTCCCATCTAGTTCCATCTTTTCTCCAAACTGAAATGTTGTCTCTCCCAGTAGGAGCAGAAGCTCAACACTGTGAAATTGTCTCCACAGATACTCTCTTGTATTTCAGAAGACCTAATTTAAAAAGTTTTTTAAGAGCCTTTTTACAGTTTCTGCTGAAGGATGTTATGAGGTCTGGTAATCACAGGATCAACAGAAGTCCCAGAGTGCCAGTTCAGCCATACCTTTGCCCTGGATGGAGCTCAGAGCTGGAGTGGTGCCTATGTGTTCCTAGGACTGGGTGACAACCTACCTGAGTACTGAAAAATGTTGAGGTTTTCCTAATACAAAGAGATACCCTAAATTCCTTAAACAAAGTCTGTCACATTCACAGGATGGAAATGTGTAACAGAAAAAGTTGTACACAATCCAAAAGGACCTAAAATTAGCATATTTACAAAATTATGGAATATATTCTAACAATAAGCAGGAAATAGATGAAGACTTTTCAAATGTGTTCCACTAAAATTTCAGCCCTTGCCACAGTTCAGTGAAACCATTCCAGTGAGGCACTAACTAATAGATTCTCTAGTATCAACTAAGGCACAATCTCAGAGTGAAATTTTTGCAATGATTATGACACTTCTGGTTTGATTTGTGGATGCTCTGTTGTGTAATCAGGAGGGAGTTCATATTTCATCCTTACTCCCATTGGAGACAGCTATGCTGTTCCATATTTTAAAACACTTCAAGCAATATGATAGCATTTTATATGTGACATTTCTATTTCTCTGAAAATTTTCAAGATGTCCAAAATGTCTTTGTAAAGTCAGGCAGATAAAATGATAGTAAGACTGATGGACAGGTAAGTGCATCATGGTTGCATTAGCCCTTAGTCCTTAGAAAACTAGATTGAACAGTACAAAGAAATTATGAAATAATGAGTAGGATTTTTCAGCAGCTATAAAGATTTAATGAAGAGCAGAAATATGCCTTCTTGTGAAAATGTAATACTTAATAATACCTAAAAGTTGTTACTAAAAGAAACTTAGATTTTAAAAAAATTGAATAGGTGCTATTTAAGAGCCTATTCCTACAATCCTGTATGAACAGTCTGAACTTGCACTGGTACAATCATTACATTTTATATGTTTGAATGAAGGTTTCTCTTGCAAACAAGCACATGATGTTTCCTTAACAAAAGTAAATCTTCACACGCTGGAGGATTTGAGTGTTTATGTGTTTATATTCCACAAGACCATCACTCTGATGGATGGACCTTTAATTCAGCTTGTGGAAGATGGATCTTCTACACCTGTCTTATCAAGGGGATTGCAAAATGTTGGTGATGTACAGGGAAGGAAACTGTAACTGCATCCAAAAAGTTGGGACCATAAAAATTACCTTCCTGTGTTCCAATTAGTTTGTTGCTTGAGACCAGAAAAAAATAAATTACAGGCCTACACATACACTCATTAGAGCGGTGCATGACAGTCAAAAAGCCTTTCCTAGTCTCATTAGAGTACAACAGACAGTGTTGTGGCCAGAACTTTCAAAGCAAGGTTTTCAAATGCAAATTACCCAAGTCATTGAGAAACCTGGTCCTCAGAAGTTCTAAGCACCTCTGACTTCCATCAAAACATTGAAACTGCCAGATATTAAGATTGTAGAGCTTTGCAGCATATGATTTTCCAGCAAATCTACACAATTTCAGAGTCAGCATCAGTTGCACCACCGTTACCACTGCTGTCATCAGTGCACCACTAATCAAGCCTCTCACACCAGAGTAGACATAATATCCTTGTTTGAAAATCTTCAGAAAAAGAAGCAAGAACAAAAGGATCAGCATCTTGGGAGAGATAAAAGGCCCTGCAAATAGCTGAACTCCCTTTTCTGTGGGCTAGAGGATGCACAGCTGGGACACTGCCCTAGAATCACACACACCTTCTAAGAGCCCGTGTTTGTTTAAGTGTCAGAGTTCATCTGACCTCGCACTGAGTGCACGAGTGCCAGTTCAGGGTCCATTGGCTTGATTTATAATATTCTAGAAAGAAATTGTGGTGTGACCTCTGGTTTTACAGACTCAGATATAATTATACCAAAAATGAGTGTATTCCATATAGGCTACATTCTCACACACATCACCAGCACAAACAAGCCATCTGAGTGCCATCATTTTCCCCTACAAGGAGATGTTTGCCCTGTGTGTTGAGGCAAAGTCTAGAACTGCTTTGTGCGTCTTATTAATAGAAGAATCTTGCTGTAGCAAGGAATGAATGCTCCATGTTGACACAAGTGGTGGTTATAACAGCCCTCGTTGCAGTTCCATTCTTTAGATAGGTGCAGATTTAACTGTAAGATTAATACCTTAAGTTTTAGCTTTTATATTTTTCAGATCAGTACTGCTTTAGTGCATAACTCTAAGATTCCATAGCCTTTCAGCTACTTTTCTTCCATTTTATTTAGACAAAACAATTTCTCTCCAGACCTGAAACTCAAGGACACCTTACTGTCTCAAGCCCCAGCAAATGCAAACAATAGTGAATTGGGGGAAAACTTGGAGTAAGTGTCTTCATTATCTGAAGCTGTAATTGGACAATTAACCCCTAATATGCAAATAGACCAAACTTACATCTGTCTAAAAAACTCATGGCCATCATCCATCTTGGGTGTAGCCTCTGTGAAGCTCCTGCACTGCCCAAGGTGAACCCTTTTAAGGCTTTTAATAAATACCTACTTTTTTTCTAACTCTGTCCAGCCTCTACTCTAGGTAGCCTCCTCAAGGCATAAAGATAGCTGTGTGCAGGTAGGCTTGACATTGGCATTACATGTTTCTGCATCATGTTGTGATGGTTTCACTGACCCCATCTTTCTTCTTTGAATTTGCATCTGTGTCTTCTAACAAATATTGAATATTTACAATACCACTCAGTTAAGTCAGTTAAGAATAATATATAAATTCTGTAGCCAGCTGAACATGGAGGTTATCACTATTGTAAGTAACCCCCATGAGTTCAGTGCTACTATTCACTTCTGTGAGTAATCCCTCTGTGTGTATGCATTTGCACTATCATGGTTTTAAATAGGATCTTTGTCACATATTAAAGAGAAAAAACTCTTTCAACCTTCATACTTACCTTGATCTTAAAAGAATAGAGTGCTGTGAGGGAAAAAATTTACTCAATACCAGACATTCAAGGCTTCCAGGACTGCTGCACATTGCTGAAGAGCGGAAGTGGATAAAGGGGTGTTGGTGTTTTTCCATTTCATTGTAAGTACAAACTTTTTCTGAAGGCATGTTGCAGTTGTCTATGCTCTGAAGAGAGCAATATTTTTAGCTTTACCACTTACAGTACTGGGATGTATTGCAAACTTTTTGATTAAGCATCATAGGCTACAAGAAAAGCTTGGAGCTGTAATGCCTCTAGCACATTTTTAGGCAGTTACCATGCCAACCGTAAAAATTATGAGCAGAATGAATACAAGAAGTCTTTTTGAAAATAAAATAGTGCAAAGTTAATGCAGAACCCAAAGTTTTGGAACATGGTATTATATTGTTGGAAGATTTATCATGATCCATATATAAACCTACTGGTTGTATCAGGAGCTCGTCAACTGTCGCTAACTCAGTCTGCAGACCTGCGGAGCTTTCACTCAAAGAATAAAGCATCTGTTTTAGCCTTTGCAGAGTTTGGAATTACTGCAGAAGCATGATCAAACCTTCAAGAAAAGAATCACTCCCAACTTGAAAACTGTATGTTTAGATGCATGTTAAGTAGTGCCTGGGAATCATGGGATTCCATTGAAATTCCTAGATAAGATCTCCATTATGCTGGATGAAAGTTAGCATGCACAGAGAAGCACAAATGCAAGGACAGGGGGAGGTCATCCACCAATTACCTTCACAGGTAAAACAGACTCTACTTAGGGAAATTAGTTTAATTTATTGCCAGTGAAATCAACGTAGGATAATGAGAAATAAAACCAAACTTTAAAACACCTTCCCCCACCCATTCTTTTTCACAGTTTCAGCTTTACTCCTGATCTTATTTCCCTCTTCCCCTCAAAAGGCACCATGGGACAGAGAGTGAGGGTTGCAGTCATTTCACCACATATTGTCTCTGCCACTTCTTCCTTCTCTGGGAAGAGGAGGGCCCATCAAGCCCTTTCCCTGCTCCATCTTGGGGTCCTCCAGGAGCTGCAGGTGGATCTCTGGTCCCTCATGGACCCCCATGAGCTGCAGGGGCACAGCTGCCTCACCATGGGCTGTACCAAGGCTGCAGGGGAATCTCTGCTCCCGTGCCTGGAGCACCTACTGCCCCTCCTTCTGAATTGACCTTGGGGTCTGCAAGGTTGTTGCTTTCACATATTCTCAGTCCTCTCTCTCTCTATGGCTGATGTCTGGTTGTTTTTTCTTCCTTTTCCAACTATGTTATCCCAGAGGTGCTACCACATCACTGATGAGCTTGACATTGCTCAGAAGTCAACCTGTATCCTCACTGCTACAAAAACTTGCCACCCAAACCCTAAACACTGGGCTACCATATTTTCCAAGTGAACTGTTTGCAGAATTTGGGAGAGAAGGGTGAAAAAAAAATCCTTTTCAAAGGGTGTTTGCTAATGGCAGATCTGCAACTTCTTTCCCCTGGAAAACAGTGAGTTTTGAATAAATAATTTGACAAAAAAGAAGCTATTTGTGGAATTCTCAGTGAAAGTACAGTCAACTCCAAGTTCCTGTCACTGAAGAACACAAATGTGTACGTGAATATATACATATATATATGATATTTATATAGTAGGATTTATGTTATGTTGATGTTATGTTGATGTTATGTTACGTTATATATTTATATAATATATATATTTATATAATATATGTTATATAACACATAACACAACATATAACATATAACATATAACATATAACATATAACATATAACATATAACATATAACATATAACATATAACATATAACATATAACATATAACATATAACATATAACATATAACA